>JBCNJP010000016.1:7833524-7850912 GCA_039602395.1 Deinandra increscens subsp. villosa
CAGCCATTTCTCCTGAGGTTTTTGGCAAGCTCAAGTGGTGTGCCAACATAGGTTGATGATTTCCCACATTATCACCATTCTAAAAACCAATATCATGATAACAAAAAAGAAAAAAAAAACAACTTTAGTACCTCAAGTCATAGAATACAAGTAGTAACAACTAACATGCCCATAAACTTAAGAATTCATCGATTCAGGTTATGTTTTATCTTTAAATAATCAGAATAACAATTACCGGAAGATTTAGCTCCCGTCTGAGTCCAGTATAGTTGTCGATGAACTCTGAATTAGGTTCGTGATCCCACGGCCCAAAAGGGTAATCAGATGATTCATTAAGGACTCCCGGATCAATAATGTCCTGCTCGAGTTCTGAGATTCGTGGCAACATTCCTAAAGAAGTAACCCCAACACCAGATGATGACCTTATTTGTCGCTTTAATCGGCTTGAAGACGGACTAACTTCACCACTGTTTCCGACATTTCCCAATCCGTAGCTCGAAACTGTTCCTCTCATTCCACCATAACCTGCATACATTTGCTTCAGTAATTCAACCACAAAATCAGAATCCCTTTTTGTTCTTTTTTTAAGGTTTTTTGAACTCCAAAGAATCCCACAAGGCCACAACCAAAAATAAATGAACCCTTTTCCCTTTTGACAAAACTGGAGTCAATCTTTGACTTCTACAAGTCAAAATTGATGGTACCAATTTTTGCAAAATCCTTAAATATGAACCATAACTTTGAATAACAATAGATTGAACCATAAGTTTTCAAGATTAAAAGATTAAAAATCTACGATTTATGATTTCTGAATCTAATTTTGACTTTCAGAAACAAACCCCAAATATGGAACTTTTTACTACAACAGCTATTACCAAAAATGGTAAAAAAAAATCCCACATACAAAATCAATCATGAATACGAATTTGAAAACTAAAAGCGAACAAAAAACTCAAAACCCAGAAAATAAAACGAATCAATTTCACAAATTGAAGAACAAAAAATCAGCAAACATTCATCCGTACCATTTGGGGGATTAAGATTAGAGAACAATCCAGCAGGAGAGCTATTCTGTCTACACAAATTCGAGCCCGTTTTCCCATCTTGCTCCAAATTCCCAATTTCAACCGCCATAGACGAGTTCATCTGCCTCTCATAACTCGCCGGAAATTGCGAATTCAACGAAAACCCACCGATTAAATTCGGTTTCAGATCCACCTCCTCTTCCAGATCTTGCAAACTCCCAGAAATCGCGAATTCATTCACCTCTCTGTTTTTATCAACATCGTTTACGAGAGATTGAAGCACAAAACTCGGAGCCGACCGAAATCTGAGCAACCGATTATTGTTCTGATTATTGTTCATTTCAAAAATTCGATAAATTCGATAAATTCAACAAATTCGACGAATTCGAATTCTCAGACGGGTGTGATTATTCGGGTAACGATGATTAAGTAAGGAAGAACATATAGAAATGGAATCAATGGATAATGGATGAGAATCATGATCGTGATCATGAGTTACTTTCACCTTTTGAAAACTTGAAACTGAATCATCATTATCAAAGGAGTGAAAAAAAAAACAGCTTGATTTGTAAGCTTAGTGTCGGAATTTGAAGCTTGTGGATGAAGGGAGGTTTGGATATTTTGATTTTTAGGGTTTTTTTTTGGGGGTATTTGTTTGCAGATCTGGAGAGGGTGATTCTGTATGCTCAGTTGCGATGAAACTAAGCTAATTAAAAGCAGATTTTATCAATGATAACGATGACTGGTGGGGGGTGGTTTTGTAATTATGTTGAAGTTGAGGGGTGGGTGATGTAGGTTAATTGCCCTTTCCAGAAATGGAAAATTACGGTTTCCTCGCGGCAAAGTTAGATGACGTCATGACGCATATCACCAAAAATACAACCGTAAGCAATAGATTATCATCATATTTATACTCCTAAATTCACATCAAAATAAATTAAGTTAGGAAATCTAAATGCCTAATGCTTCATTAAATGCAACTGCTACACTAAATTGTTCTTAACGAATATTCTTATATATATGTGGGGCACACTTCTACTTCACATTTCTATTTTTAATTAAAAATTAGATGTAAATTGTGTGTTGTTGTGAAGATTTCGCGAGTATAAAAAACAGTTAAATTGTTATAATATTACGTAAAGAAATAAAAATAAAAGAACGTATAACGAAAAAAATGCTTAAAACCGAAAACTTTGTTACACTACCAACAAAACACCATTTGCTTTACGGAAATAATTCGGATAAATAAAACAAAAACAAAAAGCAAAAAAAGATATTGAATAATAAATATTATTTACTATTATAATTAATATATCGTAGGTTTCGTCTTTAATAAGATGTATCGGTGCTTAAATGGTATTACATTCGCGTAAAAAGAATACGTTGATGCTCTATAATCAAAGGGTTAAGGGTTCAGATCTATAATCAAAAGGTTAAGGGTTCAGATCATGTAAACTAAATGTATGACATGTTTTGTTGGAAATCATGCTAAAAACGACGGGATTTTTTTAACCTCAATCAAGATCGATTTTTATAATAACCTTTAACCTATCAATTTCTATTAAAAATAAACCGTGCTCAACAAGTTACCTAATCCTAGTCAAACTCTAATTAAATAATCAAACTATTACTATATAATCCAAGCTCTTAGCTAGTTTCCCAAGACCCCAATTTTTTCGTAATACGGCAGCTTTCATTACACCAAACGCTCAAAACCACACAATTACCTCATCCCAAGGCTCCTCCAGTCAGTACTCTACTCCCACGCTCTCTCGAGTCGACACCACGCCGAGCACCGTCTTCTGACAACCAGTAATAGCATTCTCACGACCGAGGGAGTGCCACTCATGAAAGCCTCCATCTTGCACCATTACAATTCCCGAATGCTACCTATCAACTTCTACGAGAAATAACCCTGCATGAACAAGTTACCTTCTTGTTGAGCAGCCAAAGTTTTTCGCCATGCAAGTCCATACAGGATGACCCACAATTCGAAAGGACAAACAAACTAGGAACTAATTAATATTAATTAACTATATAACTCTAAACATTTAAAGTACTATTAATTGAATATTAATTAATTAAACTCTTTCTGATTATCCTTTAACTTTCATTTTCTTTCATAATCAAGATTAATTCTTTAGCGTGGTTGTATTAGAAAATCTAAAAAGTACTATTTAGAAAAAAGTTAGGGTGTGAGTCATGCAAGTTAGAGAAGTTAGATGCAAGTTATAGATACAATTTATCCTAAGTTAGATGCAAGTTATAGTAAATTTATCCTATAAAATTTATGTTGTTTGAATGTATAATAAAATTGTAATCTTGTGTTTTTTATGGATGTTTAATTTGTATATTGAACAAGTTGTATGTCATAATAATTTGTCGAACAAAATTGATTTATATGTGGATATTTTGAATGTTAAGCTAAAGCTTTTCTAATTTGAACGTTTTCACTTTAAATGTTAAACTACGATTCTTTTTAATTTCTCTTTTTGGTGTTTTATTAGTTTTATACTTTTATAGATTTGTACTTTTATAAAAATAATTTTGATTTTGTTCGAATTCGAATCGAATTGAATCAAATTCGAATGAGATGTCTATTTTGAATTCGAATCAAATCGACTTGTTCGAATCTACTTCGAATTCGAATCCAGGTTTTAAAATTCAAAATTCAAATAATTTGATTCAATTAATTTGACTATTCGAAATTCAATTCATTGAAGTTGGGTTGATGCGGGAACACTAGGAAGGTGGTGCGGGGAGGGCTGCGATGGTGGTGAGGCTACATTGTGCGGCTGAACCATTACAAATAACCTAAAGGAAAAGGTGAGTTCACTCGTTGAGCTAACCTCAAACTTAGATTGCATATGTTTACAAACGAGTTGTGTGACCCCCCCCCCCCGCGCGTTGCCGCGGGGTTGAAACTGTAGACTAAGTTATAGTAAAAATTCATAAAAGAGCTATTTAGCTAAATGAACTTTGTAAAGTCTTGATGAAAGTAAAGAATTATAATTACGTTATAAAAAAATAGAAAGAAAAGGATATGTGCATATGAATAATCAGAAACAATTTAGCATTAATGATTTCGTTTTGGAACATTAAGGCTCAGAAAATCATCATCATAGCCATTCAAGCTCAACAGATAATTTTTAGCAACTATATGATAACAATTATTTTTCAACCTGAAACATTTAGGCTCAGAAAATCATTATCATAGACATTCAAGCTCAAAAAAGAAATGATTTTGTTTGGGAACGTTAAGGCTCAGAAAATTATCATCATAGCCATTCGAGCTCAACAGATAATTTTTAACGGCTATGTAACCGAGATTCTTTAATAAGAATGGCTGCCATTTAAAAGCTCGACGATCTTGCAAAATGCTACCATTTGAAGGCTCAGACCATCAATCAAAATCCAAAATCCAAAGAGAACATAAATTTAGATGGCTGCAAAAAAAGTATTGCCCCGCCAACAAAAACAAACGTTCTCTTTTTTATTTGTAATTTCAGGATGAACATCATAGCGAAAATCACCACAGTAACTATCAAAAGTCACTTACCAAAACTCATATCAGAAAAATGGACATCACAGCAAATCTAAGAGATACCGACGATTAAGGGTGCCAAGAAAACTTCAGAAAGGCACACAAAAAATACATACCAGCAAATCTAAAACTTGACCAACAATTAAGGTTGCCATATAAAGATCAGAACCAAAGAGGGCAAACGAATTAATAGCCTTGAAGCCACAAAACCGATACAAACATTTGGGGTTTTTCAGAAACCCTAGATACTTACATAGTAATCTGCAAGACGGAAGAAACAGTCATCGCACGTCGGCGCAAAGGCCACCATCGCAACCTAAACCTGAAAATCAAACGAAGATTAGAGCCATAGCTTCTCCGGTGACCGGATTTCACAAAAACCAACCAACTTCAAGATCAGAAAGAAAGCCAGGAAAGGGGTTAAAAACCCTAGAAAAGACCAAACCGCCGTCAAACCACACCCTTTCAGGCTTCTCAACCAACGAAACCCTAGACGCCGGAGGAAATGCACACCGGCGGCGACACACCGGGGCACAACCAGAGTGATGAACTCATCTTTCAAAGATCGACGGCCGCTAAGCCCCGCCGATTCGACGGAGCAACACCTGAACGGCAGCCGCTACGACGTCGATATCCGAGGCCGGAAGCGTCAGCAACTCGCCTCCGTAGAGAGAGAGAGACAGACAGAAGCGGCCGGTCATGCCGTCGCAACGATCGGAAACGAACCGCGTAAATACTGCTCAGCATCTCCCGGCGGCGAATTTGTAAGAGAGATAAAGCAAAAATCTCAGCACAAATCTGAGAGATAAAGCACAAATCTCAGATCGGAAAGACGGGGGTACATCGACGGCTAGACACCGGAGCACACGCAGCCGGCCACCAAGCCAGCGCATCCCCTGAATCGGAAAACCAAGATCGCCGGTCTTTTATAAAAACCTAGCCGGCAGAAACACGGCGCAGAGATGGGGGTACATCGACGGCTAGACACCGGAGCACACGCAGCCGGCCACCAAGCCGGCGCATCCCCTGCATCGGAAGGTCGCCGGTCTCTTAGGTTTTAGGATGGAGAGAGAGAAAGCAGAATAGATTGTCGATGGCTCAAAAGGGTATAAAGGGAGAGTGGGCTGGTTTTGACAAAAACCGTGGGCCGGGGAGGGGGGTAAAGTGTAACAAAAATGAAAGAGCTGTGGCTAAAGTTTGAAACACCAAAACTCCACTATTCACATACAATTTGTATTGTATATATATATAATTAATATTAATACTACAAAACAAAAGGAAAACTAAATTTTAGTAATCTCAACTATTGTCCATTGGCCAATTATAATTCATACTTTGTTTTTCCCCGTAATGAATCACTTTTTAATCATGTTGAAAATAAACAGACCGTCGATAAAAAAAAACTTTTTGATGATTCGGTATCACGGTGACGTCTTATTTGACATGTTTTTTATGTTTGTAAAGAAAAGTTTTCAGAAAACAACAATATAAACACAAAATTCTTCTACAACCCTGGATAAAAAACATTTTTTTCATAGCATCAATAAATACAAGAATTCAAAAAAAAAACAACTGTGTTTGATCCCTGCATAAAAACACGCCACCTAAGACGTCATCGTGATGCCAGTAATCAAAAAATGATTTTTTAACGGAATTAGTGTCATTTTAAGGGCGGTCTTGTTTGTTTTCAGTATGATTAAAAGGAGGTTCATATAAAAAAATACAAATTATTATTGACCAATAAATAATATTTTTAATTATTAAAATCCAAATTTCTGAAAATATACAAGTAACAATTTATGTGTCAACTATGGTAAACCATGTTAGAAGTCATGGTTTCTTTTAATATATTTTAACCTCTTTTTTTTCAAATTACATTATTATTTGTAAATGATTTTTTTAAAATATTTTATTAATGGCTTGTCATGTGCCATATTATAATTGTTATGTTTAATTTGTTTTTAAATTGTTATTGTTTTTTAGTTCTTTCAGAATCGATTTTCTAAAGCAGTTTTTATTTTAGTTTTACTTTCACACATCTTACTCTTTTTTATTTTTATACAAAAGTAATGAAGTGTCGCAAACAACACCATAACATCTAGTTTAATTATAAAGTTTAGAATTAGCATACCCAAATATGATATTATCAACATATATGTATGGATACGAAGATATCTCTCCTAGTTTCCTTAGAAAAAATGTCGCATCGATCTATAGACTATATTCAATATTATATATTTATTCTCAAGTAGGAATATAGATAAGATGTCATATCAAGGTCTAAAAGTTTGCTACCAAAGAGCAATGAATAAACCCGCATATATAAACTTCTTGTAAACTTTTAGGGGAGGCGGTATGGTTGGGAGCTGGAGGCCGGTTCCAAGAGGAGCCGGGTGGCTCCGTGTGGCTCACCATACCGCGTGTAGCGGTTCCTCATCCAGGCTTCACTTTAGCGGTTTCAAATGGCTTCCCCAAGCCAGGTTGAGCCGGATGATTTGATGATGATTTGTTATGATTTGGTGTGTGCTTCAAGAAGGGGAACCACATGGCTCCAAGGGGCTTCCATACCCTCTCAATTTGGCTCCAAGGGGCTTCCATACCCAAATTTGAGTTGGCATCTTATGATTGGGTAGTGGGCATGGCGCCCCCAAGCCATGTGACTACCATACCGCCTCCCCTTATTGCACTCCCTACGTGCATTTAATTAATAATTAAGTGATTATAATTACTAAAAACATGTAGAGGATGGGAATCAAAATAAAGACTCATGCTCTTCTTTACACCTTTATCATATCATATCATCATATCATATCATATATCTATATCTATATTTATATTTATATCTATATCTATATCTATATCTATATATATAATAAAAGAAAAGTGTTTTACAATTTACCATGTGGCACCACCATATTCATCCTCAACAATTTTTCCCGCCAATAAACATTCACAAGTGGATCTTCTAATTTTGGATATATATATCCACTATTTATTGATTGTCTTCTAAATTATTTAATAACCAATTATTTAATTACCTAATTTAATATATAATATAATTTATTAAGTCACATCTATCTATATCTATTTATACTATATAATAAACAAAAAAGTTTGGTCATAGTTTAATTAATTAAAAAAAACTTAACATCACCACAAAATTTTGAATTAACTCGTGTAACACACGCGGATAAAAAACTAGTATCATATATAAAACAAAAAGATTTGGACCCTTGTCATCCCCACAACCCTCCTCCATTTTATTTTCCCGCCCATTATAATATATATATATATATATATATATATATATATATATATATATATATAGTCAAAGGTTCATTGTAGACCCCTTAAAAAGTGTAGACCCCGTAGACACATATATTGTTCTATAAAACTCACTAAAAATTATAAAGCTCATTGTTGTTGAATTTGGTTTTTTTTTAACTTTTCCTATTTTGTCATATTTCTATCTTTATATTTTAAATTAGGGTATTATTTATAAAGTTTTTAGTTTTTTTCTTTATTTTTATTTTCTTAATTTCAAATTATAATTTTCAGTGAGTTTTATAGAACATCGATTTTTTAAAATTGCAGTGAGTTTTAAAAACAATGAGTTTTAAACTTAAGAGTGAGTTTTATAATTTGTAATAAGTTTTATAATTTTCAATGAGTTTTATAGAACATTGATTTCTAAAGTTGTAGTGAGTTTTAAACACAACAGTGAGTTTTAAAACTCATCAATGAGTTTTATAATTTTTAGTGAGTTTTATAGAATAATACAACATTTTTTTTAACAACAATTATATTTCAATGTGTCCAACAACTTTCTAGGTTTTATTTTTTATTTTTAAAAACTTATGGCATAAAAAATAACTAATTTTATTTTGTATATTTAAAAACTTATTGCATAAAAAATAACCAAACTCTACAGGGTATACAACTTTTAAGGGGTCTACAATTAACCTCACCCTATATATATATATATATATATATAGGGAAAGAGTATTTTGGAACCCACGTTGAGTCGAGGAAACTTTGGAACCTCGTCAAAAACGAGGTTAAAAAAACGTTTTTTTTTCTAAATTTTTTTATGGTGGTTCTTTAGGTTATAAACTACTCGTATATGAAAAAAAATCAAAAAACCGCCTAGTAGATTTTTTTAAAAAAAATCTCAAAAAAGATTGGTTACATATGTAACTTTCATGTGTAAATGCATATATATACAGTTTACACATGAAAGTTACATATGTAACATTTTTTTTTGAGATTTTTTTAAAAAAAATCTACTAGGCGGTTTTTTGATTTTTTTTCATATACGAGTAGTTTATAACCTAAAGAACCACCATAAAAAAATTTAGAAAAAAAAACGTTTTTTTAACCTCGTTTTTGACGAGGTTCCAAAGTTTCCTCAACTCAACGTGGGTTCCAAATTACCCCAACCCTATATATATATATATATATATATATATATATACTAAATTTCTATATTAGGGTGTATTTAGTTTAAGCTTTTAATAAGTAATTATCCAATAAGTAATTATTAAAATACAAATTTTTTATATTAAGGTTAGTAATTATCCAAATTCTAAATTTTAAATTTTGTTAAAGATAATATTTTTATTGTGTATATATATTATATTATATTGCATATACTTTAATAGTATAATATAATGCTTATAATACTTTATTCATAATAATAATTTAATTAAATATAATACATGTAATTTTTACTTTGATTGAGTTTAAATTCAAATATACCAAGTATTTCATTTTAATATAATAAACAAAAACCTTATTTTTCGTAACTATATTTTTTTTAACTACAAACATCCGGTTACCCGGGGATCTCATGATGTCAAACGATGTTACCCACGACACTTTACGACCGCAGTTTGTGCCAGTAACCAAGACCCACCGCCTAAATGCCCATTGTCGTAAAACCTCTGACCCACCTATAATTATTGAGAAAATTTTATATAGTTATAAAAATAAATAATTTTCGTAAATTATTATTGTATATATAACTTTTTTTAAAACTCAGCCGTGTAACACACGGGGATAAAAAAACTAGTATATGATATAAAACTTCTAGTAACTGTAAAGTTATTATTAAAATTTCTTCCCTTTTTTTCAAATAAAGCAATAAAATGGTGTCCACATGTCATTTTCTTAGGGCCTCCACATAATTGTCAACCACATCACCATTCCACTTGTCAACACCATAATGAATAACAAAAAATTAGTATTACATTCCGAAAATACAATTCACTATATTTAATACAAAAACTTTCCAAATGTACAACTAAAATTAGATTTAATACAAAATTAAATATCTCATTCCATGTTAACAAATTAATATTTATAAAAAACCAATAAAAATAATTATCCTTCATATGAACACTAATTAGTTGTAAACAATTTACTTTTTGGATATTATTAGCTTAATTTTATTTTACTTTTTACATTTATATACATACTTATTCCGTTTGATATGCATTATGATTAATATTTTAATTATCTAAAAAAGTTGTCATTGTTAAAGTTCCTAATGTTGTGTGTTAGTTTGTTCTATTTAAAAATATTCTCTTTTATTCACTATACAAATACTTTTTGAATATTGTCATGTTGCTTAATTTTATTTTGATTGGGTTTTCTTGATATCTTTACAAAGTTCCTTTTGCTTTTTACATTTATATACATGTTTATTATTTCGTTTGATATGCATTATGATTAATATTTAGTTATCTAAGAAAGCTGTCATTATTATAGTTCCTAATGTTGTGTGTTAATTTGTTATGTTTAAAAATATTCTCTATTATTCACTATACAAATAGTTATTCTAATGGTCAACAAATCCTTCATTTTAGTTAGCAACTATAAGATAACTATTTGATATGCTTCAACAATTAAAATGATTGTGTCGGTGGTCCTTCTGTTTTATAAAGTCAGATTTGAAACATGACAACATTGCTCGGTAAAATGTCGACTATCTAATCTAAACTACAACACCAAAAATAATATATTAGATCGGTCAAACATGATTATTGTACTTACTTGATAAATAAAATTCATAATGTTATAGTTCTTAAATTTGAACGAACTCAACTATGGTTTAAAAATCAAAATTGATAACGAATTATATCATTCATAATTTTCAAACATCTTAATCATTTTTTTTTGTATGAATCTCATTTTATGAACCTAATATTTAACCCATGTTTTACACGGGTTAGTAACCTAGTATATAATATAAAAGTTCTAGTAACTTTAAAGTTTTTATTAAAATTTATTGTTGTTTAATAATGTGCTATCTTTCTAAGTTTCTAAGTGAATTAGAAAGAGGTTTCAAATATACGGTGAACGACAAAAAAAAAATTGTTGTTTAAAGAAGACAAATACTAAACATTTAATTTTTATGAAGAATATTTCGAAAGAATTTCATGTTAAGAATCATTCAAACATCAATTAAATGACTTTATTGTTTATTAATATGGGAAAGATGGTCCATACTATAATAATAAATTTAAAAGGGACAAATAATAATAAATTTAAAGGGACAAATACGTCCCTCTCTAAATTTGTAAATCGTATATTTTATCAATTAATACTACTATACATTTATGGTTTAAAAATTAAATATATAATTTTGAAAAATTAGAAAGGAATATACACATAACACAATTCTCTTAATTAATTTCTAAAGCTAAGTTAGCAATTAGTCCTACTATAGTAATAATTTTATTATAGAATGTTAAATAAAGAGAAATTTTCCGATTTACTTAATAAACGTCTAAATGGTATTTTAGGAAGGTGAACTCGTATATCCAAAAATATACATCTAAATGGACACAGGTGGTTATTATGAGACTTTAATTATTAACCCCTTAATAACAAAACTTATGATATAACTTTATACCGCAATAAATAATTATAGACCAAATTACAGAAAGAAAGAAAAAAAGAAATATTGTTTATACATATAGTAAAATATCTAGCTTACACACGTTTTAATCATACATCTAACTCCCGAGATATGTGATTCACAATAAAACAATCTCCTAATCCATATTAGTTAAATTATAATATAACATAGAAATAATACATTTATTTTTATCAAAAAGTTAAAAAAAAAAGAAAAATGAAGAAAAAACCGGAGCTGTTTGAGCAATAAGCCACGGTTTACTTTCGGTCAAACCTCGTATTCCCAAACCTGAGATGAGTTGACGATTTTGTTTTATTCAATCCGGGGCTTATAGCCCAAACCACCCCGGTTTGGGGTGTCAAATTTGAAAAAGGGTGTCCGGATAGGAGGTCCCTATAGTAAACATCAAATTTGATGTTCAAATGACTAAACTACCCGTATTTTAATTTTTTTAAATTTCATCCTTTGTAATGTGTTAAGGGCAAAACAGTAATTTTAGAAAAAAAATATAAAAAATTAATGACACATTGCATAAGGCTATGTGTAATGGTGGGGTGAAAGGGAGTTGGTAGCCTCCATGGCGCTCCACTGTAATGGTGGTAGCGCCCATGGCGCCGGTGAAACGGTTTTGGACAGAGGGGGAGGAGTATGAGGAGGATGGCGCTAAAAGGGGAAATTGATGGTGATGGCGCCCAGGGGGGGTGGGTTTCAGGCGTAAAGATGGGTACTAAGGGCTCCATGGCGCCCCCATGGCGCCCCCCATGGAGCCCATTACGGATAGCCTAAAGGACTTAATTTGTTACAAACAATCCCATAAATGATGTTTTCTTTATACAGTTGGCCAACCATTTTTTTAATTAAAAAAGTTGTATTATTATTTACACTAAAGTCGCTAACCCTATTCGTTTACACTATATAAATAGTTTCCAATGACCTTATTCACAATAGGGTCAAATGACCATTCCTTTTCAGACTTAAAAACTATAAAGTAAAAAAAAACCGATTGTCAGCGACTCGGCCAGCCGTGTAAGATGGTACCTTATTGTCGGACGTGTCTTATTTTCATTGGTGTGGAGAAGGTCGCTCGACCATTTGTAGAGATCGCTAGCACCTCCATCTAAATGAGCATTTTTTGGAAATCAAAAGTCATTATGACCATTCTTTTATGAACAATAACAATTGACACGTCTTTGAACGAAAACGCGTATATCAGCCACACCATATTTATTTCACCGATACAAAAAAAAATATGAAAAAACTCTCTAGAGTCAAGATAGAAGCTATATAACCTTAACTAAGAGACTAAAAACTCTAACCCTTATTTACACAAAATCAAAAGGCTAATTGCTAAATAGCGATTTCTTTGAAAGAGTTGAGTCAAAATGAATATTTTAGATATTTTTTTTAGTAAATATAGTGTCTCGAGGAATATTAAAGTAAGGAAAAAGATAGAAAAGAAAATGTGATGACATTGAAGTCAGGGACAGCCAATACAAAAAGGGATAAGGAAGGAAGATGATGTCACGGCGCCGTTTTATCACCGAATAGGAATGTGATTGAGAAAGCATCCGATTCACGGAGTATCCATTTTATCTTATCGTCTCTCACGTCACTCGTTTCTCTTATCACATGAATTTACCAGCCAATGATTTTGGCATAATAGTAGCCACTTGAGGTGCATATTTTAACAATTTTAGTCTCAACTTTTTAGTCTCACTTGAGGGACCACATGAGGTGAGTCTAACGTCTCTTTAAACCACTGTTAACGTTGAGATCAAAATTGAAGAAAAAAAATGAAATGTGAGACACTAAATTGAGATTTTTAAAAAGTTGGGACTAAAATTGTTAAAATATGCAAACGTTTGAGACTAAAACCGAAGTTTACTCTTTGTTTTATTTAAAAGTCTTAGATTCTACCCTAGATATATAAGGTTTTTTTTTGACAATTTAGACTATCCGTAGTGAACATGATTTGGGTTACATAGTGTCCCGCACACCATCTTCGTGAGCGCTATGGACTTAAAATCAGCCAAGGGCGTTGTGAGCGTCACGCCTCCCCCCTCCTTTATTGCTTTTCTTTTTACTGTTGGATAGAAAATTTTAAGTGAGTCTTTTTATAATATAATTGTGTAATAATTAGAAAGGCGTTATGAGACTTTATGACTACACCATTTTTTTAACTATGGAGCCCATAACTTCACTTCCGATGTCATGCTTTAAAATCTCTATACTATGTATGTTTAAACTTTGCAAGCAATGTCATATTTCACTACTTTCTGGTGCAACTATTAAACATTGTTTCTAAACCACATCTTTTTTATTGAATCATTTAGAGGTAGTTCAACGAAACCCGACTATGATCCATTACATCACCTACCCAACACCGCCGAAACAGGGTGTGACACAGATTAAACTCATATTCCGACAATCACGGTAACAAAGCTAAGAATGAACAAATCAGGAAACACAAACCCTTCTTTGATGAAAGAGAACGAACAAATCAGGAGCCGAAGACAACCTTCAGAAGGAAACCCACCATAGGTAAGAAAACCCTTTGGCCCAACCTAAAACCTCTATTTTTTATCATATGTGGGACTTGAACCCATGACCTCCCTATTTTAGTATGTTTCGGTGCCTCACTTTAACCACTTGTACTGAGGATCATAATGTACTTATATAAATCAGTTGATGTGTATTATCATTGAAATATTTTTGTTATTGAATCTGTAGACCCTCTTAAATTCTAATTATTGTGGAAACAAGTTATAAATAGAAAGTTTATACATTTTCTACAGTCATCGTCTGATTTCAACAGGCTCACTATGTTCAAATGATTTGTTCATTTTGAACAACCGACCCCTAGAATTATTCAAGATTATCCCACTTACAACAACCTCTTATACATATAAATGGTTTTCAAGCATGTGAATGTTCTTAAGAGTGGTAAGTTTTTGAGTGTTACACAATAAATGGGTTATCAAGTTGATGACTTAAAACTGATAAACTTGAACATGGAGATGTACAAACTGGTTTTCTTGCTGAAACGGTTCGGGTTTGGAACCGGTTTCTACGAGGAAATAACCGGGTTGATGTCGAATCGGTTCAAGTCATGTTATACCATTTGAAACCTCTATGGTTGAGCCAGATGAAGAACCAGTATTTAACCGGCGGTTTGGATCGTGGACTAACTGATTCGCCCACAAACTGGTTTGGTTGACCTATTCAGACATGTTTTTTTATTGCCCACCTCTACCTGAACACAACCAATATATGTATTATCATCAAATACATCAAGTCTAACACATACATACTTAGAAACATTAACCCAAAGACGATGCGTGTAGCCGTGTAACATGGTTGGTGGTTTTTAATTCGTTGTAATCAAGTTGTAAACGGATAAAACATGTCATGTTGACAGATTAAACTCGTAAATAATATATATTTTAAATTTTAACTGTAAAGTATTAACGAGTCAAGCTGTTCAACTGTTTTTAAAGCACAAAAATAACCGAGTTAGATTGGTTAACTAAAAAACTAACTATTTTCATGTCATGTCAGGAATTACCGGTACCCTAGATGCTACCCAAGCGGATACAAAATGAACCCGCACCTCCCAAACTAATATCATGTTGTTCAAATCTACAAAATTGCAAATCTTTTATATCAATCGAGTTTATCATGCAGGAGAGAAAAAAACCGAACCTAGAACTCAAGAACATGAGAAAGGATGTCGAGATCTTCGTTAGTGGGGTGAAATGGTTCAAGAATGTTGGAGAATTTTCCAGCAACCACAGATCTGTTTTCTCGCAGAAATATGTGAAATTTTATGAGGATAATTATAAAATAACTAAACAATAAACAAACTGAGCCCTAAGCTTGAGCTGGACCTGGAGCTCGAAAGAACCGAGCTCGAAACAAGCCAAGCTCAAGCTATTCTAAGTTAAAGAAGCCAAGCT
The DNA here is from genome assembly GCA_039602395.1 of Deinandra increscens subsp. villosa. Lineage (NCBI taxonomy): Eukaryota > Viridiplantae > Streptophyta > Magnoliopsida > Asterales > Asteraceae > Deinandra > Deinandra increscens. Next base: position 7,848,972 of record JBCNJP010000016.1, read on the forward strand.
TGGGCTTGGCTAGGCTTGTTTACACCTCTACACAAAAGTCAAAATATACCTTTTTCTTGAAATAAAAAGGAGTGGGGGGGGGGGGGGGGGGTAGCCTCTAAGCAATGAGAGGAGAGAGCAAACCTGATTACAACTAGGATAAAGAGAAATAGGTACACTGCCAGCTTGGCAATCCTATACCATTTTTCAGCATCAATATACCTAAAGACTTCAGTTACATCTAAAAGATGTTTTCTATTTATGTATCTGAAACACCACAAGAAAAAAAGGCAACTAAGAAGAAGAACCCAAAGCAGCCATCACAAAATGTAAAAAACAACAGACAGCAAAATGGCATAGGTTAGTAACGGGTCAAAACGGGTAATATTTGACACGGGTCGAATTGATTCAACCTTTTGTCAGAGTCTTAATACATGATTACAGTTCTATATTCTTTTAGTAATAATTTTTTTTTATAAACTACCTGGGAGGTTTTTATGCATTGCAAATACACTTATATTTATTCGTTTGACCCATTTAGAGATAAAACATAATACGAATCGACCCACGCATAAATGAACGGGTCAAATGGAGCACAAGGAGATTTCATTTTCTTTAATGTCACCCAGTAAAGCATTAGCAGATTAGCAAAATGAAACTTACAACATGGAATTATAGATGGCGATTGGAAGTGTTATTAAGAACATGAACCAGTATCCCATCACAAGAAGTATATTTTTTGTAATCATACATTACAACCTGCAGAATCATTTTATTCATGAAATCAGATTATTATTGCAATCATATATTTTTTGTAATCATATTTAACAAACAGCTATTTATAACATAATAAACTTGATTGCTATAACTTCTACTAAGTGTGCAGCTTCAAATATTTCATCTGAAACAAAAATTGTTGCAGGTTTCATGGATGGGGGAGTATGAATACTGAATTCCACAAACTTTATCGTGATATTAGCTCCTAGTTACGCAAAATTAGACCAGGAAAAAGAGGCGTAAACACAGATGCTAGCTAGTAAGATGTGGAATCAAAACCCTAACCTAATTCAAATGTTCTCATGGAGATCAAAATTAGCACATGTAATCACTAATCAAAGTAATCAAACAAGATAGAGAGAGAGTTTGTAATGATGTGTTACCTGGTAGAGATTGGAGGCGATAAGCGCCATGTTAATGACAAAGAAGATGATCCACAAAATAAGTTCTCACACCATTAATGTTTGCGGACGAACACCAAAATTGAAAATTTAGATGGAATTTTCCTGTTATTGTTGCGATTCTCAAGTAATCTACAACACTGTGTTTGGGATTTGCTGCTCAAAACCGAAAACTGGTTTCAAGAAGTGTTTACTAACCCCATCACCTATGTTAGAAATCAATGGCTGTGTTTGGCGCACTAGCTGAAAAGCTAGCTGCTAGCTGATAAGCTAGCTGTTAGCTGATAAACTAGCTGACAAGCTAGCTGCTAGCTGATAAATTATAAACTAGCTGATAAAAAATAACGTTTGGTAAAAACTAGCTGATAAACTAGCTTAAAAAAATAAAATGACATAAAAGGACATGTCATAAATGTAAATAAACATATTTATTTATAGGGGTTGTCTAACATGTGCCTTAAGGGCACATGTAAGAGGCATTAATTAACAAGTATATTCTTCTTGGACTTAACAATTAACATTAACTATAAGGATTTTATTTCTTTGCCAAATTTACCCCTCCTAAAATTCCATTCTAAATTTCTCTTTTAATATGTTGACATTAAACTACCGTTCAACTGCCACCATTTCTATTTCACACTTTTTAATTGTTGTTTAAATTATTTGTAATTTACCGTCGTTCATATTTGCCGTTCAAATGTCTTTCGAATTAATAGAAAATTTGACCACCCTTCCTATTTCACATTTGACCAAACTTCCTAGTTCACATATGCATGTATCACCG
>JBCNJP010000016.1:7851412-7881412 GCA_039602395.1 Deinandra increscens subsp. villosa
ATAAATACTAATAGTAGCATCTACATATCCATCCAAACTCAGACTCTTCACAAGGGATTCGATTCGGTGACCCACGAGAACTACAACCCACCTCTACTTGTTCCCACATCTAAATTTCTCACTTGAATCTAGGCTTAGTCGGAAAAAAGAACAAACGGATCCACGGAAATTGTTACAATCGTAGGATGAATTCAAGTTTTCTCGTATTCGTGGATCATGATCTATAGATCTTCATAACGGGTTTAAGTAAATGGGGGATGGGGTCGGAACCCAGAGGCGTCACGATGGAAGGATGGGATGGGGATTTAAAATAAAAATAATAAAATCTTATTATTATTGTCGTTAGTAAATTACGTAAATACCCCTTTAGTTTTAATAAATTTACATAAACAGTCCCTTAGCTAAAATAACTTGCTAGAATGCCTCTAGTCTTAACAAAAAGAATTAATAGAGTTATCGTGAAAGACTAAAGTAGTAATTAAAAATAAACAAAGTTACACCTGACATGTTAAAAGATCTCTTTTTAGCTAAAATGGTTAAGTGCACAAAATACATGCCCAAAAGGTAATTTATAACTCTAGTAAATATAAAAATGACAAAAAAGCAATTAATTAATTCTAATATTTGAAATCACTATTTCACATTCATAGATATATAGCTTTGAGCCTTTGATAAACCTTTTATGGGCCCCGCACAAACCGTTACTTCCAACGGTTTTTCGATCAAAAACAAAGAAAAATCCACATACCCACACACTCCTTTGTTCACAAACCCTAACCCTAGCTCTGTAAACACATCCCAAAACGTCTAATTCTTCACATTCCCTGTAATCAATTCACCACATTGACACTTTCATGATCATCTGCATCGAGAAATTGAAAAAGAATCTTTTAAATCACAGTCCAAAAGCCTTCCTCATGATTCATTGAAGAAAACGTAGTTATTTTATCTAAAGGTTTGAGGATGGCGAATAAGGTCGATTATGTATTCAAGATTGTATTGATCGGAGACTCAGCGGTTGGAAAATCTCAGCTCATTGCCCGTTTTTCGAAGAATGAATTTAGTCTCGATTCGAAAGCTACAATTGGTGTTGAATTTCAGACTAAAACTTTGGTTATTGATCAGAAAATGGTGAAGGCCCAGATTTGGGATACTGCTGGTCAAGAAAGGTTTGTCTCCTTTTCTTATTCCTTCTACAATATATGCTTCAATCTTTCGATCTTCTACCACTTTAGGTGGGCATTCAAGTCTCTCATCTAGTCCAAGAAAATATATGTAAATTTGGTAGGCACAATGCACATTTAGTTGAGTGATTAATATATCTATGTAGTTTTAACTTATTTATGATCCAAACTTGTGCCTGTTTTTATTAGATATGTTCTTTTCTTAATGGTGTAGCTTCATTGAAAGGCTATCAAGCAAGAGGCTAGAGGTGAAAAAGATTGCTATGGAATAGTAGTATGAATTTGCTGCTCCTATTAGAGATCCATAATTTCATTGAAAAAAATTTGCCATGAAACATTGCTTTTGTTTTTCTTAACTTCAATTACCGATTTTCAGTTTCCATTTTTGGCTTATAACCAACTGAAAAAATCAAGAATAATCCGAATCTGTAAAACAAATAGGAAATACTTATCTAATAAGAATTGTCCAATAATTAAAAACCAGAATTTTGCATGGGTAATTGAGTAATCTGAGCTCATTATATATATGTTTTCTATCTTTTTCTTTTTTGATATGTAACAAGCATGATTTTCATGAAACTTAGAGGTGCATATATGAGTGTATAATGTTATATATATATATATAGCTACATGTTACTGATTCTATCAAATATCTCTCCATGTGCCAGATACCGAGCCGTGACAAGTGCATATTACAGAGGTGCAGTTGGCGCGATGTTGGTATACGACATGACAAAACGCCAAACGTTTGACCATATGACTAGGTGGCTTGAAGAACTCAGGGGTCATGCTGATAAAAACATAGTCATCATGCTCATTGGAAACAAATGTGACTTGGAAAACCTAAGAGCAGTACCGGTTGAAGATGCTCAAGAATTTGCAGAAAGAGAGAGCCTATGTTTCATGGAGACATCAGCACTTGAGTCCACGAATGTTGAAAGCGCGTTTCTAACCGCTTTAACAGAAGTATATGGGATTATAGCTAAGAAATCTCTTAGTGCTGATGGAGATTATGGGAAATCAACATCTCTTAAAGGAACTGCTATACTTGTTCCTAACCAAGATGCAAACTCAGGTGCAAAAGGTGGATGCTGTGGATAGTAATGAGTCCATCTATAATTCTATTTTCAATTTTTACACCCATATTCAATTTTTAGTATTTACTCTTTGATGTTATTATCATTCATCTAGGCCATTTTTCACTCATGCAAGTCGGAAATCTTGTACAAAGAGAGTATAGACATCTTTTTAGGATGACTTGAGTAACCAAATAGTGCCATGATAATTAAGTTAGTATTTTGGGCCCTACTAATTCTACATCACCATTAAACTCAAATACCTCAACCCTACACACAACTCAAAAGAAAACTTAAAGAAAAGGGGCTTATGACACAAGCCATGACCTTAAATAGGCCGTTCAATTAATGTAATGTTAGGCAGCATATGAAAATGATATAGAATTAGACTGTAAGTGGCATGTGTATAGTGCCCTGAGATATTTTTATATTGTTTATCAGTATTAACATTAATGACAGCTGTATGATTTCTACATGGAACTGATTAATTTCTTTTCTTCTATTCCTTTACCAGCATACTAGATTTTCTTTTTGTTGGGCTGGTGGTCTTTGCCACTAGTATTGGGCCTGATCCATTATATCTATTATATTTTTGCCCTAGTTATCTCCTATATATATCCATGTAATTGTCAGACCTGCCTCTTGAGCACAAAGCATATACAAACCTTAGTTAGCCCGTGGACGTAGGTCAGTTTAGACCGAATCATGTAAACTCTCGTGTTCTTAGTTTTCTTTCTTGAGTGTGTGTGATTCCTGATCGGTGTGTGCAACCGATTCGTGTCTATACCCCTAACAATTGGTATCTAGAGCCTTGGGTTCGCGGTTTGCACAATTTAAGTAGACATTTAACTATCCTAAAATTCTATTTTTCTTGCTTACCCTTGCCTCCGACCCTTCGACGATCCTATCAGGCGCGCGCCTAGACCTCCAGGTAACTCTTTTCCTTTATTCTTGATTCTCATTTATCGTAATGGAAAATAAGATCCGTCGTTCCACATCTTCTCCCCCCAAAGGCGGGCATTGAAGATTTTTAAGGCAAAACCTACTCCAAAACCCCGAGCTTGAAATCTGCTTCTTCACTAATGGTGATATCGAGGCTCTTAAAGCGTCTGGAGGCTTCCCTGGATCAGCCGAGTATTGCCCCTTTGATCCACATCTCCAATCTGATTACATTTCAAAGACCTGGGTTTGCTTTCTGTATATTCCTTTTCAGCTCGGACTATCATATCCATTCCCAACATTGATCATTGACTTTTTTTTAACATCAGCCAACTTAGCTATGCCCAAACCCTGCCCTTGGTATAACACATTCTTGTTATGCTATATCGTTTTAATGAGTCGCATGGGCAGGACATCGAGTTAGCCGAGATCGCTCAAACCTATAATCTTAGAAGTCACGGCTCTAATTGGTTCTTGTTCAAGATCAGACCCAATCAGCCCTACCTCATCCTTAAGGCCACAAAACATGAGGAGGAATGGAAGGGGAAGGTTTTCTCTGTGAAATGCTCTTCCCCTAAAGATGGTAATGATATCCATGGCCCATGGATTATCGAAGATAGGATCCTGCATTGTTAAGTCTTTCAAACATAAATACATATTACAAACTTGAATACTTACCTAATTATTGCTTTGTTACAGCTCCCAAACTTGCTGAGATTTTCCCTCCACTCGAAGAAACGTCCCAAAACATTTATAGGTTCCTTGAACTACCAGTGGAGGAGAGAATCTTAAAATCCGAGCATTCCAAAGTTGCTTCTGAGGCTCCATCTGAATATTCAAATTCAAGATCCAACATGTCTTCCGGTAAGGATCCCTAATTTTACTGACAAATTTCATTACTATGACAACTAATTTTTTTAATATTTTATTTATAGGCTTAAGATCCAAGTTTACTCTTGAGGATATTGACACCCTGCTAGACGATCAAGCTGAGAAAGCCCTCCTCTTGCCTCCACGAAAAGCCAGAGTGCTGGTTGGATCTCAGCCCCCTTCAATTTTAAAGAAAAGAGAGGTTCACGGCACCTCCTCATCTACCCCTGAACCCTTAAAAAGCGTAACTATATCCGAGCTTGTTACCCAGGCTGATGCTCTCCATCATCACGTTTTGGATCGTCTATTCGAAGCTCTTGACACAGCTGAGAAAAGAGCAGCAAATGCCGAGAGAGAATCTGAGATGTTGGCTAAGACCAGGGCAGCTGAAATTGAGAGGTTAAAGAAGGATCTAATCAAGGTAAATAGGTTAGCTGAAAGATGGAAGAAAGATGATGACGAGGCTGAGGAAAAGAGGATCGCTCTTGAAGAAGCCCACCGGGTTCAGCTAGAAAAGACTGCTAAGGATGCTAAAACCTGTGCCGCCATTTCTATTACACATGCCAGGATTCTTATGGCAAACGGGGCTAAAAAGAACGGATTCACACTTGCTAACTAGGATATGTCAAAGTTGAACAAAATCCTGTTGAGGCTTCAAGGCAAAGAAGAGCAAGTTCCTACCAAGGAGAACCCGGTCAAGGATGTTGGAGGTACGAAGGGTGCAAGAAAAGATGCAAAAGGTGCTGATGAGGATGAAAAGAAGGATGTTGGGACCGATCTTGCCGAGGATGTGGCGGCCGAGGACGCATTTGAAGCTGGCAAGGAGGTTTAATCATTTGCGTATTCTCTGGTGGTTTTATTTTTATTTGCTGGTTGATGATTACCAGGGTAAACAATATTTTTCATTTTATGCAATGGTTGACAGGCAGCATGCATGTTCTTTATGTTTTTGAACTAATTTAGCCCAGAATGGACATGTGGTTTATCTATTTTAATTTCATATTTCACATGTCATATGCCCAATAAACACATTAAGAACATTTAAAATAGAGTAAAGTACTTATCTTTTCCAAGCATATCCAGAATTGTTTTAAGAATCCTTATCTTGTCAGCATGCTAAGTTTGTTCTTAATAATAGAGTAAAGTACTTATCTTTTCCAAGCATATCCAGAATTGTTTTAAGAATCCTTATCTTGTCAGCATGCTAAGTTCCATATGCCCCCTGAAACAATTCATGAAGACAAGGAAAATAGACTTAATCCGAATCCATATGCAAATGTTTTAGCAAGTTCAAATGTTTCCATAGGATAACCTAGCACTTCAATAGTTTAGAATGCTTAATGCTGATTTTGTTAGTTTTAGGCCAACATGCTTGACGCTGGCATCCTGAACTTCAGGTCAGCATGCTTGATACTGAGATCGTTAGTTAACATGTTTAATGTTAATGCTTATGAATGTGTCCACGCTTGTCGATAGTTAACATGTTTAATTTTAAGGCTTGGGATATACCCGTCAGTATAACATGTCCATGTTATTCCATTGTTAAATTTGGTAGGTCTAGCATATGGCCAATAGCAATGAGTTTGTTAGTTACACCTTAGCATAAGTCGATCTCATCGTCTTAAACCATATCTAGAGATCGTGCGTTCAAGCGTGGTGAATAAACCCTACAACTTAGAAAGATGTTTAATCTTTAAACCTTAGAGGGATTTTATGAATACCTAATTCGTAAGAAGAGATGGCCAGTCCTTACTCTTTGGAATCCTTAATGAATCTGCAAAACACAAATCCTTGGTAAAGGTGGGTGTTAGCTTGGCTAACACCCCTCCGATGCCTAAGTTATAAGGAACACAATCACACACATACAAAAGCAAGTAAATAAACACGAGGATTTATAGAGGTTTGGTCGATGTGACTTACGTCCACTTTGTTGTAACTAGGAGATTTTATTTATTTGTGCTCCAGGTATTACGAGATACAACTGATATATTTATAGTACTAATCTAAGTGAAACTAATTATGGTAACGAGTCCATAATGAAACAGGCCATGATCTAGGGCCGACTGATGTTAATAGCCTCCACCCAACAATTCAGCAAAAACTGCACTCCACCTAGCACTTTCTCTCTTTCACTTTTGTAACTCCTTCTCAACTAGCTGCAGCGACCTTCTCATCATTGAACCTGAAGGCTAGTTGAGGCAATGCAGAGCCTCAACTTCTCTACAGTAACAACCTTAGTCAACATGTCAGTTGGATTCTTCGTTCCTTCGATTTTCTCAAGTTTTAGGGTACCATCACTTATTAGTCCTCTAATAAAATGATATCACAATGGAATGTGTTTAGTCTTTCCATGGAACACAAGATTCTTTCCAAGGTATATTGCGCTCTCTTGTCACAGAACAAAGCACAATTTGTTTGTTTTTTGCCAAGTTCTTCCAGAAAGTTCTTTAACCAAATTAACTCTTTACTGGCTTCGGCAACAGCCATATACTCTGCCTCGGTGGTTGAAAGAGCAACGCTCTTTTGTAGTCTGGACATCTAACTAACTGTAGTACCTCCCACTGAAAAAACATTCCCAGTCGTGCTCTTGAACGATTCTTTGCATCCCCCAAGGTCTACATCTGTATAACCCCTTAGAACATTATCTTTCCCTTTAAAACATAACCCAAACTTTGAAGTCTCTTTTAAGTACCGCAACAGCCATTTAACTGCCTCCCAATGCTCCTTATGTGGATTGTACATATATTTGTTGACTACCCCAACGACATGAGTTATATCTGGCCTTGTGCACACCATAACGTACATAAGACTGCCACTGCAGATGCTTAAGGAATCTTAGCTATCTCAGCAATGTTCTCATCTGTATTCGATGACCGGTCTTTAGAAAGCTTGAAATGGCTTCCCAAGGGAGTGCATATGGACTTTGTATCTTTCAGGTTAAATCTATCTAACACTTTCCAAATGTACTTCTCTTGAGATAGAGTCAAAGAGCCATCTTTACTATTTCTGGTAATACTCATTCCAAGAATCTGTTTAGCAGCGCCTAAGTCTTCCATCTCAAACCCATGGAGTATTTATACCAGTTGAGCTCATTTCAGGAAAAATCCACATCCGCAAGCGATCGGGTGGTAAAACCTGAGAGCTCAAGGATCGAACTTGTGACCTCTCTGTCACAAGTCTTCCCTCATCGCCAATAAGCACTAGGACAAGTTCTAAGAGAGACTAAGAGACAAGAAAGTCATGGACAAGAATCAACAGATGAGCAAGTTGTAGAAAAACCGTTCATTAAATTTAATTAAAACCAAAATTTTATTGGTAGAGTTACAACGAAAATAAATAATACAATATAATGAAATGAAAATGATCTACTCTTATTAAGAATTACAAAGAAATAAAATAATTACAATACAGGTAAATGAGAAGTATAGAATTACAATACAATTATAAGGAAATAAAGAAATACATACAATATAAAGAAATGAAAAGATACTATTACAATAAGAAGAAAATAAATAAATATAAATGATAAAGAAAATACATATGAAAAAGATGTAGATGATATGGAGTTTTTGAAAATAATTTAAAGGTTTAGAGATAAAGATAGGAAGGATACAATTATTGTTTTAAAATATTCATAGTTTTATGAACTGAAGAAAAGAAGAAAATAGATAAAACATTTGGCGAATGCTTCGTGTTAAAACTCGGGTCTCTTAAAACAAATTGATGATCTATCAAGAACTTGCTTGTTTTCCAGGGTGCGTTTGCCTAACCCATTATACAGCCGAGATGACTCTAAACCCAAAATTACCTTGAATCTCTTGAAGATCGAAGAATGTTCTTGAGAGAAATTTTGATGAAGATGGAGAAGAGAGAAGAATTAAGTTATGAATTCTAGTGTAACGAGCCTCAACTCATGAGGCTCTATTTATAGTAGTTATGAGATTTGTGAAACACCCAGAAATTAAATTCGTAGTCAAAATTCACATTAAACGTTTTTAATGTGAATTCAGTTTAATTGACTTAAATTTTCTATTTCGGGACGTTTTCCGATTCAATTATTTCGGCTGAACTGGTTTCTGGTTGAACCACATAGGTTCCGGCTTAATTGGCTTTCGGTTCAACTCTTCCGGCTGAACCACACAGGTTCCAGCTGAATTAGTCTGCGGTTCAACTCTTTCGGCTAAACTACACAGGTTCCGCTCGAACTCGTTTTCCGGTTGAACTCATATTTCTGCCTGAACTTCACCCAGATCACACTTTCGGTTGAACCCCAAAACAAAAGGCGGCTCTCAAGCGGCGATGTCATTGAAGCGCCCATAAGCCCACATTATGTACGTGTGCGAGTGCGAGTTAAGTAGTTCTGGACGAAAAAATTGAGGGGGCGGTCGCCCCTCCCATCCCTTCTAACATTCGCCCATGAGTGTTCTTGTGGATAAGATGTATGGCGGGTTAGGCTTTGGGAGCCTTAGGGCGATGAATCTTGCTTTACTTTATAAGTGGTGATGGAGGTTCCTAAATAACTTCGATTCAATGTGGGCCGAAGTTATAAAATATATCCATGGTAGCGAGATGTTTAACAACTGCATTTGCTCAGGTTGAGGTGTTTGGAATGGGATTCGCAAAACGGTTGTGTCGCTACATGAGATAGGTGTATTCCGGTGTCTCGGTTCAGAAAAAAGTTGGTAATATCATGCCACTGGCTTTTGGAACGAGATTTGGATTAATAATGAGACATTGGCGTCAAGATTTAATAGGCTTTATTACCTTCAAGAGAATAAACAGTTTTTCGTGCATCATTGGGTGGGTTTGGGAGAGTGGGGGTGGCGTTGTGAATTAAGTGGCGGTAGGGAGGAATCGAAATTCTCCGATCTCAAACGGGTGCTCGAGAATGTGTCCTTGTTGGACTCGGGTGACTCGTGGTGTTGGTCGCTAGATGGTGAGACTGATTTTCCGATCAAGGTGATTCGAAATTGCATTGATAGAAGCTTCACCCCCTTAGGTGATTCGGTAACTAGGTGGAACTGTCTCGTCTCTAAAAAGGTGAACATCTTATGTTGGTGCATTCTTTTGGATAGACTTCCAACTAGATTAAATTTAAGTCATCGGGATCTTAACATCCCCTCGATTTTATGCCCAAGATGTGGTTTGGTGGTGGAATCTATAAACCACGTGTTTGGCTTCTGTGTTAGAGCAGAGAAGATCTGGTGGTCTATAATGGCTTGATGTTGGGTGTATTTCTCCAACTCATTCGAAAAGTATGTTGCCTTCCATTGATGGTTCGGGTCTTAGTAAGAAGAAAAAAGATATCCTTGAGGTGGTGTGCTTTACGGCTCGGTGACTTATTTGGCGTTTTCGTAATGATTCCCGACTCTGAAATTTTTTATAACATTAGGAGCGGATGGACTCAATGGGTTCTCAACCCGCTCCTAATATTGTAATTCGTATTTTAGGCTTTGACTAATTAACTTGCCAAATTCCTTTTTATATATTCTTCTGCCATCTCCAAAGAAAAATAATAATAATAAGATAAACCACGTTGATAAACATAATCAATACACACTTTTTAATCTAATACAAGTTTATATTGGGACTCTCTCGTTATAACTTTCTGGTCCGCCACTAAGCTATCCATGTACCCTCTAATTTTATTTCCAAATCTACACATTTCTTGACGACTAGAGAACACGCATTCATCCGAGAACAAACGTAACTTCTTATCACATTACTATCAGTAGACTAAAAATGGAAACATCGTGTTGGATTAATCTTGCCCCGGCCTTGGAATAAGGTTTAGAATAGGAGACAGGCCACATCCCTTTAAAATCGCGTAAATTATTGTAGTCATCACGTAAAAAATTAGAGTTCTACACTCATCCCTTTCGTGACAGATTCACATCACCTCAACTAAACCATTTACCAACTAATTACGTATAAGAGATGTACTTTGTAACCTAATTGCATCAATGTGTTAAAAACAGATTTGTTTTAAAAGGTTGATGGTTTAAGTCACAATGCATAAAGTTGTATGTAGATTAGAAAATGTGTGTAATTAAACGCTCAAATTTTTGTAGCCCTTCCATTAATATATCCATGTTTATAATTATTTATCAATTTTAGTTTAATTATTTTTGGAACAAAATGAATTGTTCTTACTTTTTAGTTAAAGAGAAAGTTAATTTATTTTAACGGTAAATTTGGATTACTGACGGATCATTGTCTCACCCGATCATCTTCATTTCTCGAGTATAGAGGACCCGAAGACCACCACCAGGAGGAAACCCATCATTGGAAAAAAAGAAAGAAAAAAAAACCACCGGCCCAACCTGAAACCCCTATTTTTTTCTCAAAGGTAGAATTTGAACATAAGACCTCCAATCTTAATGTCTTTGGATATCCACCACAACCACTTATGTTGGAGATCATTGATAAAAAGAAACTTAATTAAATGAGTGTAATACATAGCCATTAATTAAAGAGAAACAAAACTAATCCTATTCATAAAAGTGACGTGATTAAGTAGTAAAAATTGTTGTTCAAAACAAACTGAGAAGAATGTAATATTAATATATTTTGGTTAGCATTGGGTGTATTTGGAACTCAAGAAATGAACGAGAATTTCATTCAGGATGTGTGTAAGTGGATCGATAAGGCTTTTGACAATATCTCGGCTCGGCTCTGCTCGGCTCTTAGTTACCTACTTACCTTTGGGTGTCTAATAGGATGGCTAAGAAATTGTTTGATTGGAGGCAGTGTGTTTCGTTTGATGTAGGATGATCGCCTTTTCTCATATTGATGATGTTTTTTTTGATTTTGCTGTTTTAGTTGGTTGTATTCTTCGGATGTTTTAGCTTCTTACTAGTCCTTTTTTTTAATAAAAGTTACTTCCCTTTTAAAAAAAGGAAATATGTATCAGAACTCGTACTACGGTTCAACCTGATAGGTTGAGTTTATTTTATTAACCTTTTCTCATTTATTAACTAACAACTGTACATGCTACTAATTTAACACCCTCCACCTTAACAATAAATTATGACGGTTGGAGCAGTAATAATAGGATTAAATGTTGGGTTTTAGACTTTAGTACATTTCTATATAGACCATATAACACATAAAAAATAAGGTTTGTAATAAAGCTAAAGCACAAATACTTGCTTATCTTTACCACACTACAGCCATGTACATCATCTTTCTCATATGCCTCATCTCCACCATTTTGATCTTCAAGTTATACAAATCTTCTCATGTTAAACCTCATCTTCCACCAACCCCCTTTCGCCTTCCGATTATCGGTCATCTCCACCTCCTTTCTCCGCTCCCTCATCAATCTTTGCACAATCTTTCAATCAAATACGGTCCACTTTTTCGACTCTTTCTAGGCTCCACACCTTGTGTTGTTGCTTCTTCACCAGAAATAGCAAAAGAAATCTTCAAAACACACGATGACGCCTTTTTAAATAGACCCCATAACTCAATCGCGGAATATATTGCATATGGGGGCAAAGGCTTTATCTTTGCCCCCTATGGGCCTTACTGGAAGTTCCTGAAAAAGATCATCATGTCACAACTCCTCAACGGTAAAACACTCGATATCCTCCTTCCAGTGAGGCGTGACGAAATTAACCGTTTTATAAACTATTTATCACAAAAGGCGAAAGAAGGGAAGTCTGTGGAACTTGAAGGCGCGCTTATGAAGTTGACAAGCAATGTGATATCAAGAATGTTTATGAGTAAGAGGTGTTCCGAAGAAGAGGACGAGTCAAGGGATATAACCAAGATTGTTACTGAGGCTGGCGAGATTGTCGGTAAATTTAACGTTTCGGATCATATGTGGTTCTGTAAATATCTGGATTTGCAGGGATTTGGAAAAGTTTCTAAGGATGTTCATAGTAGACTTGATGCATTGATGGAAAGGATCATGATGGAGCATGAAGAGATAAGAAAGCATGAGAAAGGAGAAGTGAAAGACTTGCTTAATATTTTAATTGATATATCAGAAGATGATAGCATGGAGATAAAGTTAAACCGAGAGAACATGAAAGCCTTCATCCTGGTAATCGTTCTTTTTATCGACTCTCTACGATACAAATTTTATTGAAAATGAAGTTATTTCCAAAATAAGGTTTTTTAATATCGTAGAGATCGAAAAAAGTAATTTATTTTGAAAAAAAATTGTTTTGATTTTTATTTCAGGATATATTAGGTGCATGAACCTAAGGGAATAGACACTCCATCTAAAATATTTAAATTTCTTTAAGTATAAATTTTTATCGATGCTAAGAAATAAAGTTTATTACTGAGTTATTTTTAGAATAAGGTGTTTTTTAATATGGAAGAGATTAAAAAATAGTTTATTTTGAAAATAAATCGGTATGCAAGTATATATAAGTTGCGTCCTCTATAATATTCAACTTATTCTTAAAGTATAAATACATAACTTAATTTGTTTAATTCCATTTATTGATGCTCTGATATTAATTTTATTAACAAGATATTTTCAAAATTAAGTAAGGTGTTGTTAATATCAAAGAGAGCAAAAACAGTTTCTTGAAAACAAATCGGTTTGATTTTCATTCCAGGATATATTTGCAGCGGGAACAGACACTTCGGCTATAACCGTAGAATGGGCTTTAGCAGAACTCATCAACCATCCAAGCGTAATGAAAAAAGCGATAGAAGAAATCGAACAAGTTGTTGGAAAAAACAGACTTCTACAAGAATCCGACATACCAAACCTTCCATACCTCCAAGCAATTGTCAAAGAATCACTTCGGTTGCACCCTACAGCACCACTAATACTAAGATCATCGACACAAGATTGCATTGTGGGAAGTTATCGTATTGCAGCGAACACTACAACTTTGGTGAATGTGTGGAGCCTTGGTCGAGACCCCTTCCACTGGGAAAGCCCACTCGAATTCATGCCAGAAAGATTTGAAGAAAAGCAGTTGGATGTGAGAGGACAACACTTTCAGTTATTACCATTTGGATCCGGAAGAAGGATGTGTCCAGGGACTTCGTTAGGGTTGTTGATGGTACATGTAACTCTTGGTGTAATGATTCAGTGCTTTGAGTGGAAGGCGGGGGAAAATGGAAATCTGACTAGTGTTGATATGGAAGAGGGTATTGGGATTACACTTCCTAGAGCTAATCCTTTAGTTTGTGTTCCCGTTGCACGACTTGATCCCATTCCATTGCCTAGTAACTCATAGGTTAATTTTAGTAAAAGTGGTTAAGTTGAAAGAACTAGAAAGTTAAAGGCTAAAGATTACAATCTTATCTTAAATTTGTTTTGATGTTTCTCGTTTACTTGTTACTTTCTTTGTTATTTTACTTCTAATAGCTCACGATATATTTACCCATTATTATTTTGTATTTATTATATTAATTGTGAATATCTTGTACACTAATAGATAGGGGACTATCCTTGTATATATTGTATGATTGTGGAATGACAAATCATTGAGTTCAATCACCTTTTATGGTATCACGAGCTTTTCTCTCGATCCCCCTGTGAACCCTAGCAGCCGCCGGCCACCTTCCCTTCCCCCTCCAATCTCGATTTTTTTTTCTCACCTCTTCTCCACATTCATGGATCCCAAAACTTACCCCGCCATCACCGTTACTAACATCCGTCACTACATCCCTATCATCCTCGAATCAACCACTCAACAGTATGGTACGTGGTCGGAACTTTTCCGTATCCACTGCCGTGCCTACGCAGTCTCCGACCATCTTTCTCCTCGGGTTCTACCCGCCACAGCCACTTCCTCCGACGCCAATGCTAAAGCCAAAGCCGATGAAGAAGAGGTTATTTGGTCGCGTCTGGACGCGATCGTGCTCCAGTGGATCTATGGCTCCATCCATCCGGAACTTATCTCCGTGGTCCTCAAGAAAAACACCACTGCCGCCTCCGCGTGGAAGAATCTTGAAGACTATTTCAATGATAATAAACATACCAGGGCTCTTCACTTGGAACGACGTTTTTCCAACTGTCGTTTGGACGACTTCCCGGACGTCACCGCCTTTTGCAATGAACTCAAAAGCCTCTCTGATCAACTAGCTAATGTCGACGCTCCGGTCACCAATGACCGCCTCGTCTTACAACTGATCGCTGGTCTCAGCGAGGTATATGATGGTGTCGCAGCGCATCTACAACAATTATGCCCTTTACTCGAGTTTAGTGTTGCCCGCTCAAAGGTCGTTCTCGAAGAAACTCGGAAGGCTAGCCACGCCGCTAGCCATGCTGCCGCTAACGCCACAGCCCTTGCGGCCTCCTCCACTTCATCCGCAGCCACCGTCACCAACAGTTCCGGGCATTCCGGTGAGCCTCGTTCCAATTATCGGCCTAACAATAGGCCCCGCAATTCTGGGAATCGCCAAAGAAACCGCAACTCCGGAAATCAGGGCAATGGAAATCGGTTCAGGCCAGTGTTCCAGGCCCAATCTTTTTATCCCTGGGCCCAGCCGATGCAACCAAATGGGGCCAGACTCCTTTCTTCTCCATGGGCCAGCCCACCTCTATGGGCCCAGCCGCCATGCCCTTACCCAACTATGCCCATGCAGCCTCCTTCTCAGCGTCCAGCATCGGGTGCCCCAGGAATTTTGGGTCCTCGACCCCAGCAGGCCTTCTTCGGTTCTGACGCAGCTTATACACCGACCGAACTTGATCAAGCATTTCAAACAGGGACGCTTAACCTACCGGATCAAAATTGGTATGTGGACTCCGGGGCGACATCTCACATGACCCATAATCCAGGTAACCTCCAGTCTTATTTCAATACATTGTCTCGAGATATCATCGTTGGTAATGGCGCTACAATTCCCATTCGCGCTACTGGACATTCCACCCTTAAACCACCCTTACCTCCTTTACATTTACAAAACCTTTTATATGCACCTAACCTAGTTAAAAATTTAATCTCTGTTCGTCGGTTAACTACCGACAATAATATTTCCATTGAATTTGATCCTGTTGGTTTTACTGTGAAGGATTTGGCTACCCGGACACCTATCCTCCGATGTAACAGCACTGGCGACCTCTACCCTTTCACGTTTCCATCTTCTCTGGCTACCACAAGACACTCCTCTTTTGCTGCTATTTCCCGAGATACCTGGCACCAGCGTCTAGGGCATCCCGGGCCTTCTGTTTTCAATAATTTAAAGTCTACTTTATCATTTGATACATCTGTCTCTAGTAATAATAAACTTTGTCAGTCGTGTGTGTTTGGACGCCATATTAAATTACCTTTTGCATCTTCTCAAACTGTTACTCATTCTTCGTTTGATATTATTCACAGTGATTTATGGACATCTCCTGTTCTGTCATCTCATGGTTATAAATATTATATACTTTTTTTAGATGACTACACTAATTTTCTATGGACATATGCTCTCTCGTCCAAATCTTGTGTTTTTCCGACATTCCAGAAATTTGCTAATCTCATTAAAACACAATTCGGTAAGAACATAAAATCCTTCCAATGTGACAACGGTACCGAATACAACAATGCATCCTTTCACAAATTTTGTACCGATCATGGCATGGTTTTCCGTTTTTCTTGCCCTTACACTTCTTCTCAAAACGGAAAAGCGGAACGTAAAATACGTTCCATAAACAATATTATACGCACCATCCTTGCTCACTCTTCCGTACCCCTCACTTTCTGGCACCATGCACTCGAACACGCAACCTATCTTCTCAACATTCTTCCGTCCAAACTCCTTTCTAATGACACTCCTACCTTTCGTTTATACCATCGAAAACCCTCCTACAACCACCTTCGAGTATTTGGGTGCCTCTGTTATCCGCTCATTCCGCCCACCACCATTAACAAATTAGCTCATCGTTCCACACCTTGTGTCTTTCTCGGTTACCCCTCCTCACATCGTGGTTATAAATGCTACGACCTCACGTCCAACCGGATTATTTTATCTCGTCATGTTCTCTTCGACGAATCCGTCTTCCCCTTCTCCCAACCATCTCCCAAGAGGTCTGCCATGCCATCTACCACATGTGCTCCACGATCCTTGTGGTGGACTACATCAAATGAACCGGCCCACCCTCAACCGTCTTCACCCGCTCACGGCCAAACCACCCATCTCCCCTCTTCACCAAACCAGCCCATCGGCCCAACAGCATCTCCCGGCCCATCCCAGCCCACACCCCCTCATAGCCCAACTTCGCCCACCCCCACTTTCACTTCCCCGCCGTCCAGTAGCGCCACCCCAATCCCTTCTCCCACCCCTTTTCCCACCGACCCGATATCCTTCCAGCCGCCACTTATCCCTACACCTCATCCACCACCTCCCGCTCACCCCATGACCACCCGGTCGAAGTCCGGAATCCATAAACCCAAACAACCTTTTAACCTTAACACCATGACCTCCATTTCACCTTTACCAAAAACCCCTATCCATGCCCTCAATGACCCAAATTGGCGTAGCGCCATGCACGATGAGTTTCAGGCACTTATTGCAAATAAAACTTGGGATTTGGTACCCCGGCTTCCCGGTATGAACATTGTACGGAGCATGTGGGTTTTTCGGCACAAGAAGAAATCGGATGGTTCATTGGAAAGGTATAAGGCTAGACTTGTGTGTGATGGTCGGTCCCAACAGGTTGGTGTCGATTGCGGCGAAACTTTTAGTCCGGTGGTTAAACCGGCTACTATCCGCACGGTTCTTAGCCTTGCAGTTTCTAAATCGTGGCCCATTCATCAGTTGGACGTTAAAAATGCGTTCTTGCATGGCCACCTCCAGGAAACTGTTTATATGCATCAGCCCACAGGCTTTCGTGACACTCGTCACCCAGATCATGTGTGCTTACTTCGCCGCTCTCTATACGGTCTTAAGCAGGCACCTCGGGCGTGGTATCAACGGTTTGCAGATTATATTTCCACCTTGGGTTTTACACATAGTACGTGTGATCACTCTCTGTTTATATATCGTTCGGGGTCCGACAGTGCCTACCTCCTCTTATATGTCGATGACATTATACTGGTGACCTCGTCTGATCAGCTTCGTCACCGTTTCATGGGATTCCTGTCGCGTGAATTCTCCATGAAAGATTTGGGTCCGCTTAGCTATTTTTTGGGCATTGCAGTGACACGTACAGGTAACTCCTTATTTTTATCACAGGAAACTTATGCACTAGAACTTCTGGAACGCGCAGGTCTTTCCTCCTGCAACCCCGCCATTACCCCGGTCGACACCCAGCAGAAACTGAGCAAACAGTCCGGAACTCCTCTTCCAGATGGTTCTGAGTATCGACGTTTAGCTGGGGCGCTCCAGTACTTAACTTTCACTCGCCCAGACATATCTTATGCAGTCCAACAAGTCTGTATTCATATGCATGCTCCCACGGATACACATATGCATGCTCTCAAACGGATCCTACGATATGTGCGAGGTACCACTACCCTTGGTTTGTCTATTTCCCCCTCACCGCATTTCTCTCTTCTTGCGTACACGGACGCCGACTGGGGCGGATGTCCCGATACGCGAAGATCGACTTCCGGTTACTGTGTCTTTATGGGGGATACTTTGCTGTCGTGGTCTTCCAAACGACAGCCCACTCTATCGCGATCAAGCGCTGAGGCCGAGTACAGAGGCGTAGCTAATGTAGTGTCAGAAGTCTGTTGGCTGCGAAATTTACTTCTTGAACTACATCATCCGCCAACACGCGCTTCGATCGTTTATTGTGACAATGTGAGTGCTATATATCTGACAGGCAATCCCGTCCAGCATCAACGCACCAAACACGTTGAGATGGATATTCACTTTGTGCGTGAGAAGGTCGCTCGGGGGCAAATACGTGTACATCATATTCCTTCTCGTTATCAGATTGCGGACATCTTCACTAAGGGGTTGCCACGGGTTCTCTTTGATGATTTCAGGGCCAGTCTCAACATTCGCGATCCTCCAGTTTCGACTGCGGGGGTGTAATAGCTCACGATATATTTACCCATTATTATTTTGTATTTATTATATTAATTGTGAATATCTTGTACACTAATAGATAGGGGACTATCCTTGTATATATTGTATGATTGTGGAATGACAAATCATTGAGTTCAATCACCTTTTAACTTCAAACATATGTTCAGGGTGCGCGATTATAGTGTTTATGTATGTGTATGAGAGGTTTCGAGCACCCCAAAATAGCTCTCTATCTTAGTTTTATAGTGACCTCTAATGCGTTTACCCGTATTAAACATATGAACTGATTAATTAACTTGTATTTTTTTTGGAACGTTTAACGAAAAACTATTTACATGCTAACATGAATACAAAGATAGTACAAAATCATTGTTAAAAATATATGATTGAAACAATTAGGATCAGTTTCCATCATTTCCTTTTTTGGGTCTTTGACCCTTGCAGCTCAAGATCCGCATACCCCTGCTAACTGCCAGCAATAGTCTTTAATGCCATTGATTTATTTTCCTTGTTTAGTCATTTGTATAGGCTGTTTATACATTGTCACATGATTGTAAAAACCATACAAGAAATACAGAAACCAAAAGCAATTCAGCCTTCTCTTTATGCTATCCATTTCTCTGTTTATCATGTTTAACATGGTATCAGAGCAGTGTATATGATCCGAACACCTTATACGCTCATCATCTACCCGAAGCAATGACCGACGAAAACAACAACAACCTAGCCATCCAAATAGCCAACCTCCTAAAAAATGGAGTTCAAACTCAAACCCAGAACCCGAAACCAAACCCATCCGACAGCCTGAAAATTAGCCTCAAGCTCACAAGCCAAAACTATCCCTTATGGGCTCGAATGATACGAGTCGCCATAGGAGGGAAATCGAAAGCCTTATTAAACCATCTAACCCAGAATCCACCAGAACCTGATGATGAACAGTGGGAACAAGATGATTTAATCGTCTTTTCTTGGCTGATTCAAAACATCGAACCAAATCTTGCTAGTAACCTTACGGAGTTCCCAACGGCGAAAGCTCTATGGGATGCACTCACGGTTACATATAGCAGTGGAAAAGATAAGCTTCAAACTTTCGATCTCCACGTTAAGTCAAACGAGCTAAAACAACAGGGCTTACCGTTGGAGGAATTCTGGATCTTGATGCAGGGTATTTGGGGAGAGATTGAACGGCGAGATCCAAACCCGATGAAATGTTCTGCTGACATTGCGACTTACAACAAACTCAGGTCAGAGAATAAATTGTTTCAATTTCTGAATGCCCTTGACCGAAAATATGACCCCCTTAAAAGGGAGATTCTCCGGTGGGATCCCCTGCCATCCGCCGAAGCCGCGTATGCCGCTGTCCGAAAGGAGACAACTCATCAAAGCATCTTCGGGAACAACAATCAAGGGGTGGGATCGGGTTTGAACTCACTCGGAGAGACCGATGGGTTAGGGCTGGTTTCCAGAGGTCGCCGGTCAGACCAGAAGCTTAACCGTCATCATCCCGGGTTGATAAGAGTAAATTGAAGTGTGATCACTGTGGCATGACTAAACACACCAAGGAACAATGCTTCAAGCTCGTGGGATTTCCGGACTGGTGGACCGACGGACACAAAAAAGGGAAAGTCGCTGCCGCCGTGGGTAATCAAGAGACCGCCAGCAGCGGCGGTAGCAGCAGTGAACGCCGGAGATCCGCCGGAAAGGAAGAAACCGAGAGAGAGAGAGCAGCGACCGGTGGCTGCTTTGCGGCGATTAAAGAGGAGGGACCAGGAAGAGAGACAGGTATAGGGTTTGAGGATTACTTCTCAGACCCTCCCCTTTCACAAAACTCCTTTTTTAAATCCAAGAACTCGAAAATTACAGTTTTAAACCCCAAATTTTTCAGCCCTAACATTCTTGATGCTTTAAATGAATTCCAAGTTTCTGAAATGACAAATAGCACCCCTCAAGTTTCTAAAAAGGAGTCAAAAAATTATTTTAATATTGGAAAAGCGAACATGGCAACAAATAATGAAAAAAATGAAGACTCATGGATTTTTGATTGTGGTGCTACCGATACAATGACCTATGAAAAAGCTGATATATGCTCGATATCGAAACCAAAAAAATCCAGAATCCACACTGCAAATGGAGAAGTCCTTCAAGTAAAAGGAGGAGGGACTATTCAAATTTCAGAAAACATGAAACTGTCAAATTGCCTCTATGTCCCATCCTTGTCTCACAAATTGCTATCAATCAGTCACGTTACAAAAGAACTAAATTGTGTAGTTTTAATGCATCCTACATTTTGTATCTTACAGGACATCAGGACGGGAAAGATCATTGGGCGTGGTACTGAGCGACAAGGGCTATACTATGTGGATGAGGTGACTAAACAAGGCACTGTTATGTTGGCTCATGGATCTACAGATAGGGAAGCATGGTTATGGCACCGGAGATTGGGACTCATCCAGTGGTTATTTACATCATTTATTTCCCAAATTATTTCCATCAAATAAAGTCTTGAATTGTGAGACATGTTTTTTGGCAAAAAGTCATAGACACACTTTCAAATCAAATGATACTAAGGTTGACTCCCCTTTTTTATTAATTCATTCGGATGTATGGGGACCAGCAAAGGTTGTGGGGGGCAAAATTTACGCTATTTCGTAACATTCATTGATGATTGCACCCGCATGACTTGGATTTATCTTTTAAAAAATAAATCCGAAGTTTTTTCAAAATTCACGTTATTTTGTGCCATGGTTAAAACCCAATTCAAGAGCGATATCCAAATTCTTAGATCTGACAATGGGGGGGAATTTGTTAATAACCCCATGAAACAGTTTTGTCAGGAAAAAGGGATAATCCATCAAACATCCTGTGCCCATACCCCTGAACAAAACGGGGTATCTGAAAGGAAAAATCGCTTCCTTTTAGAAATAACTCGCGCACTCATGATTGAATCCCTTGTTCCAAAATCTTTTTGGCCCGAAGCCCTTGTCACAGCAAATTATCTTATGAACCGTCTCCCAACAAGAGCTCTTGACTTAAAAACACCCCTTCAGTCTCTCTCTAAATTCCACAAACCCCCATCAAACCTTACCCTTAAACCTCGAGTTTTTGGTTGTTCCGTCTTTGTTCACCTACCGAAAACCGACCGTTCCAAACTTGATGCATGCGCCGAGAAATGTGTGTTTGTTGGATATGGAATCAATCAACACGGTTATCGGTGCTACAATCCTCATAACCGTCACATGTATACCACGATGAATTGTGACTTCCTCGAAACTGAATACTTCTACACTACCCAACACACTGGTCAGGGGGAAAAGACAATCAATGACACATTGAGTTGGATACAATGGGTGCCATCCTCAGAAGCAGATGCGAGTCACGATGCCGAAATCATGTCACAATCCACTAGCCCCGAAGAAAGTACCACTCACAATGATCCTCCCAACCTGGCGTCAGAGGTAAGTACTTCTCAAACCCAAGAGCATGATGATTCTCCCAATATTTCTGACTCATCCACTAACAATGAGACCCATGAGCATATTGAAAACCTTGACTTACATAACCATGAGGCAGGACAAGAATCATCACAGGTTGAACAAGACAGATATGTTCTACCCCCAAGATCTAATAGGGGAGTTCCACCAAAAAGATACTCTCCAGAGAAGGAAGCTCGAAGTTCTCGATATCCAATGGCAAACGTGGCCGCTGGAAAGTTATCTCCAGAAGCCAAAGCTTTTGCCACATCTCTGTGCTCTGAAGAAATTCCAACTACAGTTGAGCAAGCTCTGAAGTCTAAGGAGTGGAGAGAAGCAATGGAAAGTGAAATGGATGCTCTAAACAAAAATGACACGTGGGAGATATGTACCCTTCCTCCTGGAAAAAAACCAGTAGGATGTCGTTGGGTCTTCACTATAAAATACCAACCAGATGGAACTATTGAAAGATACAAAGCCCGGCTGGTAGCAAAGGGGTACACTCAAACATATGGAGTTGACTATTCCGAGACTTTCTCTCCTGTAGCCAAAATCGACACAATCAGAGTCCTATTCTCTATAGCGGCAAATAAAGATTAGCCGCTCCTCCAATTTGATGTGAAAAATGCGTTCTTACATGGAGAACTTAAAGAGGAAGTCTATATGGAAGTCCCTCCTGGACTCATGAAAGATTCCAACTCTAGAGAAGCATGTCGCTTGAAGAAATCCTTATACGGATTAAAACAGTCTCCTCGTGCTTGGTTTGGCAGGTTTACTTTAGCCATGAAAAAATATGGTTTCAAACAGAGTAACTCAGATCATACTCTGTTCCTTAAACGGAGGAATGGATACATAACATGCTTAATTATTTACGTTGATGATATGATAATCACAGGTGATGATAAAGAAGAGATGACAAGGTTAAAAGAAAACCTATTCAAAGAATTCGAAATGAAGGATCTAGGGAGACTCAAATATTTTCTTGGAATCGAGGTCATGAGATCAAAACAAGGGATCTTCATCTGCCAAAAGAAGTACGTCCTTGACCTTGTAGAGGCTAGATTATGAGGCTTGTAATATTAAATAAGTTGGGCTGGGCTTAGAGGGTTTAATTAGGATCATAGGCTAATTTGTTTATTGTGTTTAGGCTAGTTTATGATTGGGCTTGGGTTTACTATTGGGTTTATGATCCACAAGGGGCCCAATAGTAAACCCATTGGGGTGCCTATATAAACCCCTCTAGTCCTCCTCATTTGGTGTGCTTGTTTATGATCCAAGGAGGGAAACCATAGGTGTTTATGATCCAAGGAGGGAGCCATAGGTGTTTATGATCATAAACCCTTGAGAGATCAGTTTACGATTGTAAGATTTTGTACCCGACAAGTTTTCTTGTGTGCAAAGATCAAGCTTTTATTGTTCAATCATCGTATTCTCGTGTTCTTCTTCTACTATTTTCTTGAATCAATCTCTCACGAGGATTCCGCACTCGTGTTTGATCATTATATCGTGTCTTTGGGAGTTTTCCGGACCTACAGACCTATTGGCAGAAACAGGGATGATCGATTGTAATCCTGTGGATACTCCTATGATAGTGAACCAGAAGCTCTATATGGAGGAAGATGCAAAGTTAGCTAACAAAGGAGAATATCAACGAATAGTAGGAAAGCTAATCTACCTCTCACATACCCGACCTGACATTGCC
Organism: Deinandra increscens subsp. villosa; assembly: GCA_039602395.1. Taxonomy (NCBI): domain Eukaryota; kingdom Viridiplantae; phylum Streptophyta; class Magnoliopsida; order Asterales; family Asteraceae; genus Deinandra; species Deinandra increscens. Next base: position 7,874,592 of record JBCNJP010000016.1, read on the forward strand.
TACGCAGTGGGAGTTGTGAGCCAATTTATGCATCAACCTCAAGTTAACCATATGGAAGCTGTATGGAGAATTATTAGATACCTCAAAGGGACACCTGGTCATGGAGTTGTTTTCAAAACAAATGGGCATCTTGAAACCCAAGTGTATACCGATGCAGACTGGGCAGGAGATAAAGGTAACCGGAGATCAACATCCGGTTACTTTACCCTCGTTGGAGGAAATCTCGTCACATGGAGAAGTAAGAAACAAAAGGTGGTAGCTCTTTCAAGCGCTGAGGCAGAATTTCGAGGTATAGCTCGCGGTCTTGCAGAGATCCTATGGATACGAAAACTCTTGAAAGAGATCGGGTATCCTCCAACCCAGGCCAGTAAAATTTTGTGTGACAATAAAGCAGCAATTCAAATTTCAGAGAATCCCGTCCAACATGATCGCACAAAACATATTGAGGTGGATCGACATTTCATTAAAGAAAAACTTGAAGCAGGGACAATTGAACTTCCGTTTGTTCGCTCAGAAGATCAACTCGCAGATATTCTAACAAAAGCGGTCAATGGAAAAATTTTCAATCACTGTCTTGGCAAGTTGAGTATCGAAAATCCCACTACTCAACTTGAGGGGGAATGTTAAAAATATATGATTGAAACAATTAGGATCAGTTTCCATCATTTCCTTTTTTGGGTCTTTGACCCTTGCAGCTCAAGATCCGCATACCCCTGCTAACTGCCAGCAATAGTCTTTAATGCCATTGATTTATTTTCCTTGTTTAGTCATTTGTATAGGCTATTTATACATTGTCACATGATTGTAAAAACCATACAAGAAATACAGAAACCAAAAGCAACTAGTGTCATACCCGTCCCAGTCCGGGTAACGTATTCTTATTTATGTGGTGTGATATGAAGTTATCTTACAAAGTTGAGTTTTGGTTTGTATATGTTTATTTGACCTGAATCTAAAATGATATCTGAAAGAACATGTGGTGAGACATTCTTGGTGCATAATCTTCCCTGCTAGAGGTGAGCAAAGACCAGTCAGATCTACTAAAACCCACGAACCGAAGGGACCAAACCGTGAAACCTTTTATCAGGTCGGTTCAGGGTTCTCCCATTTACCCTTTGTTGGTTCTGGTCCGATCCGTTAGGAACCGTGAAAACCGAAAGTTATTATATATTGAGAGAGAGAGAGAGAGATTTAAAATTTTGACGGGACATCATAGACTAATACACAAATCGAAAAGTCTTTCCATGTTTCAAAGTGAAAAAAATTCTACCAATGTTCACATGTCCTTAGTAGTTATTCACCTTCTTCAATCTTCATCCTAACCCTACCACAATCCTACTATCTCTACCATGTATCCTTGTTCATCTAAATTTGATTCATCATCATTGAACATGGAAACAATCTATTGTTGGTAATCTTTAAAGGTTTGTATATTAAAAAACAACAGTTAAACAATGATAACATGGTTGCATGTTTGCATTAAAACTAAACTTTTCGCCCTACACCTTGGCAGCTTACCTAGGGCCAGATCGGGCTCGGGCCGCATCCGTGTTTTTTCGTTAAGTAATGTAACTTCATGCCCGTTCAGTCCAAAGTTTTTTATATACTTAGTCCGACTCCAATTGACTTTCACTCCAAGCTTCGCCATTGCTTATTTTGACCAATAATATCTATGAATATAAAACAATTTGTTAGTTCTTTGTATGACATGAAGTAGAAAATTACCAAATGGTCTAAAAAATGAAGGACCTTTTTGTTTCTCAGCATACATTTGGTTAGAATTGGTATAAATGAAACTCAATATATACTTGATGTGTAATATAGTTTCAATAATTAGGTGTTTGTGCTTGAAGAAATAGCCCTCCTAGATCCTATAGCTTTTAGAATAAATATGATTAGTAACCTAAAATTAAAGAAATAATAGAATTTAAACATAACTAATAAAGAATGAGTTACAAAACTTATAAGGTGTATAGTTTCATAAGTTGGATTGAGATGCTTTGAACAATACCTTTTGTTATGTCTATATAGATTTGAATTTTGAACTTAAGAGCGTTAACCTGCATTGAATATTTGATAATATTCAGTCATTAGTAAACCAAACCACATCTCACACATAATATATATGGTAAAAGTAATACGCTAAGAAATTAGATTTTGGTCAGTTTGGTAATCAGCTAACACTAAAGTTTCTCCTACCCTCCCTCCTAATTTTGAGGTCATAACTATTTTTAATGAACATCAACTATCCATGGTTGGATTAGATTCATCCACTCTATTTTATAATCAAGGAAATTGGTCACAATAAATCAATTGCAATCTGCGTATTAATGTACTTCTTTTGGTATAGAAAGAAAAGTAAACAAAATGTTAATCTCTTCGTATAAAATGACATGTTGAGGTATTTGCTACATGACATAGGACTGTCCATCAACAGTAATTAATGAATCAATTAGGCTATGAACTTAAAACAGCCACCTACATCTAACCTAATGGTCCAAGGCATTTGGTTATAAGTGCTAAAAGAATACGAATTGTAACATCATGGTTGCACTCTATGGTATTTTAATTTCTATTAACATCACCATCAGATTCTTATTAATTAGACAATTTTTATTAACATCACCATTAGGTTCTTATTGATTAGAATGTATGTTTAGTTAAAGACAATTGTACATATATTACAAGTGAATGTATATATTTTGTTTGGGGGCAACCGATGCATGATACGATTTATTCGCTTCCATGTTCGTGCTCAAGGAATATTTAATCAATTAGATATCTATAAAGTGATTATTGCTCATAATGTAACCCTTGAATTTTATTTCAATATCAATATTGTTAGATATCAACGTTACTTGGACATACATGCCCAAAAACATGTCACAATTTTTTTAGTTTTCTTTTAGTTTTACACAATTCCTTCTCGATGTATAATATCTGGTGCTTCGCGTGTAATTTTTTCTTAGTTTTAATTTAGTTTTATATCGTAGCTTTGATGTATAATGTTTGGTTGTTCGCGTGTAGGTTTTTTTCTTGGTATTGGTATAGCTTTACACCGTTACGTTTTTGCTTTTTGTATATTTTTTATGGTTCAAATGATTGTCTTTGTTATTTTTAGTTGTATAATTTTTTGTTTTTCTAATATTGCGTTATAGTGATGCAACGTAATGTGTATCTACGTTAGCCCAAGGTAAAACACGGCTGCTGTTCGAAAAAAAAGGTAAAACACGGCTAATTGAAACTATTATTTAGAAATTTGATATTTTTTATATTAATATAAATTAATATAAAATACGTTTACGAGCTCTCGGTTTAGTCTTGGTTTCTACTGTTCACGATTAATTTTTCTTTTTATTTTCTTTTTATAATAAGCCAACAAATGCAATATCTATGGGCTTGTCCTGACGGTGGTGGTGGTGGACTATCTATGGGCTTATTCCGGCGGTGGTGGTGGATAAACTTTACACATATGGATTATTTAGCAAACTTTTATTTTATTTACTCGGTAATAATAGAGAACTAACATTTAGAAACTTTTTTTTTTAAACAGCAAGATCCATTCCAGTTACTCTTTCTTTCCCCACTCAAATTTCTAGAACTCTCTCTCTTTCTCGACGCTATCCATTTAGGGTTTTGCTCTGATCCGCTGCGCCACGCTCCGCTCTGCTCGTGTTCTTCACTGTCGATCGAAGCCAGGCTAGCTCCTCCTTCATCTTATGATTTCATAGGTTCGATTGTTCATTTGTTCAAAATTTTTGCCCTAGATTCTCGTCCTATACGATCTGTCTCGACCGTAGATGTCTTAAACTTTTAGTCATTTTTTGTTGTCTGTCCTTGAAGTTTGTTTAGAGTTTTGTGCATTTCATGTTCCAAAGATCTAGGCTATCACTATTCTTGTGCTTTTGTAGCTAGTTAGTTTTTTGGCATGACGAAATTGCTATCATGTATCAATTTTACGAAATTTTTTGTCAGTCGGCTAATCTTTCATGCATACACTGTTTATAGTTCTTAAATTTGTTTGAAGAATCAATTTTAGGGTTCCATCCGTTTCTGGTTTAACAGTTTATAAGGTGAATTGTATGTTACACTTTCTGATTAGTTATTGTTCGTTTTAGAGTTTTACACCTATTGTGGATTTGCTCGTCTCCTTGTGTGTAAATATATTCGTTTCGAAGTTTGTACTCCAAAAAATGTTAAATTGGTCTCTTTGTTTTACTTGTCGCCTGTCCTATATGCTTTCCGTGATGAACTCTTATGATGATGTTGTTGATTGTTATTAGTTAAATTGCTAGTTTCGTCAGAACTTTGTCATAGGTTGATTTCAGCCATTTCTTGAACAAATCACCATTCAAGCCCATACACTATACACTCGTTATGATAGACCTTTGTAAGGTGTAGTAGTTGTTTTTACATGTTATCACTTTCTTTGTTTGTGGTTTTGATGATTGTTTATCGACAATTATCTTTTTTTGTAGTCGCTTCCAGGTGCGTAGCCTGTAGTTGTAGATGAGGTTGTGCATGTCCTGTTTGATATAATAAGTGAGTCAAACATGGATTGTAGGACACGTCTCATTTTTTGGTTCGCCCACCATTTGTATGCTTTCATCTGTTTATCTAAAATATATTTCTTATTTAATACCATTTTATCGTTTATACTCACACAATGATGTTTCTGATCAAACTTTCATTTCATCTGGCCATTGGAAGAATGGGCCTATCTATTGGAGCTTCCAAAATGGCTGCACAACGTGTATTTGTCCAGGAGGTTCTCGATACAGAAGTCCGTTTATCATACCGGGATAAAGTGAAGCAGATAATCTATGAAAATATGTCTGATTGTTTATGCTATCTTGATTTTTTTGCATCTTTTACCAGGTACTTGAAAAATAGTAAAACATGGAGGTCAATATGGGTAATTTTCTTACATCTCTGGATAGGTTAGCTCCAAACACTTTTGTTAGAAAGTTATCTAAAAAGTTATACAAATTTAACAGTATTCTGATTTTGTAAGTATTTCTTGATAAGTGAACGGACTTAACCCGTCCACTTAATATACTAATTATCTTTTATGTATTTAAATGATGAGAATAATAATGAAAATAGAAGTAGAAATAAAATGGTATAAAGAAAGATGCCACATGCAATCAGTGTCAACTCCTCGACTTGAGTGTGTGTATTTACTTCTGAATAAAATGGTGGGAGCTCATGTGTTTATTACTGTTTCCAAACATCCTCATAAGACAAGTAATTAAATTACTATTGAAATTCTGCAAATATCCCTATTTTGCGCTAATTTCAGTTTATACAAGTTATGTGGTGCATTGACTGATTTTTAACTTCGCGGGTGGATTGTTGAGGTATTTTTTTTTAACTTACGTGTCATTTTTTTTTGTCCTTTTATTTTTGTCTTTGTTTTCTATTTCATTTAGTGTCACAAAATATGTTTGGCAAATCACTGACTGTTACCTAAAGATCAAACTGAAAACAATAAAAGACTAAGTTTTATTTACCCACAAGAGTTCACTTAAACTTTGAGGTTTCTGTCTCATAATGTACCTAGGTATTTGCCTATAAAACATTGCAGATTACACTCAAAATATTTAGCTGCTATTTTGAAGTTGCATATTTATGTTCATCTTCTTTGTACATGGTCAATTCTAGAAACATTGCAAGTGCTCTGAGTTCCATACATTGGCTTCTGTTTGTCAAAATATGATGTTTACATCATGCTTTTATATGGTATTACATGTCATATTTTTATAACTGAATCAAATTAACCACTAAATATGAGTTTCTTGAATTTTCTATCCTTTTAATCTTGTCCATGACATCATATTTGACATGCTTTTTATTATTTCTTTTGACCCATTATCAATGTTATTTCACTTTTATTATCTCATGAAACGTGGTCATGTTGTATTGACCCATTACAAGTACTCTTTGTATCAATATTGTCTCCGAGCGGGTACTTATTACCTCATAAGGTGTGTCTAGGTCACATTGACCTACTATAAGTCTATAAGTGTCTTGAATATTATTACCTCATAAACTATGCAGGGACCATTCAAACATTAATGATCTCACCTTGCATAGCTAACAAAGAAGGCAAACACGAGTTGTAAGTTTGTATTATTTTACTTCTGTGTAGAAAGATTTTGTGCTAAGACCTAACATTTACTCATTTCCATACATTTGGTAATGGTATTATGTATATTTGCTTACTATACTGATGTTGGAGTAATTCTTAATTCTCTTTATAGCAAGGAGGTTGGGTTTACCTATTCTCCTCATGATATTCATCTAGAATCTGCAGACCTACTAAAGGTACACATTCTCACTCTCCATCACCATATCGTTTTTTGGAAGATAAAACAAAACTAATGGTTTGGAAGGATAAAATGAAAAAAAAAATACTCGTAATCATGTAATAAAGGTATCAACAGGACAGTCTAATAAATGATTTATTTAACTTTCTTTTATACTCTCAGGCGAACATTACTTGAACAAAATCATGTAATGTGGAGAATGGAGGCCATCTATAAATATCAGAATGTGGAGTCAAGGTTTCCGAACATGGCTTCTTCTTAAGGTTTGTGAAAATAGATTATAACATAAAAAGTTTTTGAAAATTAACTTCTAAATAATAAAATAGATTCAGTTTTTTAAAATAAAAAGTTGTTAAAAAAAACATAAAAATTAAGATGCAATCAATTATACCATCTTGAAAACTTAAAAACAATTAAAAGAAAATTTTCAAAACTATTTAAAGAAATCCAAATAGCCGTTTCAAAAATAAATAAATAAATAACATTAAAAGA
>JBCNJP010000016.1:7886412-8004378 GCA_039602395.1 Deinandra increscens subsp. villosa
TAAGGGAAGACATTCTTCTTATGACATAGATTCTGAAGGGTTTGAATCCCTTGATGTTCTTGTGGTGGATCAGAAGCAAGGTGGAGAGAGTTGGATAATGGATTCTGGCTGCTCTTTCCATATGACTCCTCACAAGGAATTGTTCAAGAATCTAAAGTACCAAGATATGGGAACAGTAAAACTGGGCGACAACAGAGAATGTAAAATCCAGGGGATTGGAGATCTGAACTTGAAGTTGGAATCTGGATCTTCTATAGAGCTACATGATGTCAGGTATGTTCCTTTATTAACCAGAAATTTGATTTCATTAGGTACTTTGGAGAATGAAGGATGTTGTGTTAGTTTGAAGAATGGTAAAGCTAAGGTCATAAGAGGGTCTATGGTCTTGTTGTCTGGTACTAGAAGTAAGAACAACCTCTATATGTTAGATGGTGAGGTTAATTGTTTGGTTAATTTTAGTGCTGAGACCAGTGGTAGTAAACAAGGGATAGATGATAAGACTTTGTTGTGGCACAATAGGCTTGGACATATCAGTGAAAGGGGATTGATTGAGTTAAAGAAACAAGGTTTCTTGAATGATTTAGAAGTTGTGAATCAATTTTTCTGTGAGCAGTGTGTCTTAGGAAAGGCTCACAGGGTTAAGTTTGTGAGAAGTACTCACAGGTCACATTCTGTTTTAGACTATGTTCATTCTGATTTATGGGGGCCTGCTAGAACTGAAACTTTAGGAGGAGCTAAGTATTTCTTGTCTATCATGGATGATTTCTCTAGAAGGGTGTGGGTTTACACCCTTAAGCATAAAAATGAAGCTTATAAGGCATTCAAGGATTGGGTGAATCTGGTAGAAACTCAGACTAGTAAGAAAGTCAAAAAGCTTAGGACTGATAATGGATTAGAATTTTGCAATAACGAGTTTAATCAATATTGTAAATCTAAGGGAATAGCTAGGCATTTGACTGTGCCAGGGACACCTCAACAGAATGGAATCATTGAAAGGATGAATAGGACTCTTCTAGAGAAGGTTAGGTGCATGTTACTTAGCTCAGGGCTACCTAAGAAATTTTGGGGAGAAGCTGTTACTACAGCAGCCTTTCTTGTTAATAGGTGTCCTGCATCAGCTTTAGACATGAAAACCCCAATGGAATTGTGGACAGGAAGTAAGATTGAATACAATGATTTGAGGGTGTTTGGATCTTTAGTATATGCACATTTGAAACAGGACAAGTTAGATGCTAGAGCAGTGAAGTGCTTGTTTTTGGGTTATCCTGAAGGCACCAAGGGATATAGACTTTGGAGGTTAGAAGGCAATGGGCCTAAAGTGTTTGTAAGCAGGGATGTGACATGTAGAGAGAATGTAGTCTATAGGGATATCATAGGGAATGTGCAGAATACTTCTGAGCAAGCCTCTTCTGATAGCAGTTCTAAGTTGCTTAAGAGTAATAATAAGTTTGAGTTTGAGGTGGAGTTTAGGCAGAGGTCAGAAGATGGTAGCAGTAATGGCTATCCAGGGGATGCAGGGCAATTACCTTTAGAGGTTTCTGATCAGGCTTCACCAGGAGAATTGGAGCAACAGAACTTGAGTCAATACCAACTTGCTAGAGATAGGAAGAGAAGAGATATAAATGTACCTGTTAGGTATAGAGGTGACAACCTATCTGCATTTGTTCTTCTTGCTGCAGAAGAAGAAAGTAACAATGAGCCTATCTCATTTGAAGAGGCTGTCTCAGGGAAATATAAAGATAGATGGTTAGAGGCTATGAGGGGAAGAGATTTATTCTTTGAAGAAAAACAACACTTGGGTCTTAGTGGACAAGCCTAGAGAAAAAAGAATTATAGCTTGTAAGTGGTTGTATAAGCTTAAGGATAGTGGAGAGATAGGGAAGCCTAGGTACAAGGCTAGGCTTGTGGCCAAGGGTTATACTCAAAGAGAGGGTATAGATTATCAGGAGGTGTTTTCTCCTGTGGTTAAGCACTCCTCCATTAGGCTTATTTTGTCTTTAGTTGCTGTAGAAGATCTTGAGTTAAGGCAGTTAGATGTAAAGACAGCTTTCCTCCATGGGGATTTGGAGGAGGAAATATACATTGACCAACCCAAGGGATTTAGGGAAAAGGGTAAGGAGGAACAGGTTTGCTTGCTGCAGAAGTCCCTGTATGGTTTAAAACAGAGTCCTAGACAATGGTATAGGAAATTTAATGATCATATAGTAGGACAGGGTTTTGTCAGAAGTCAGTATGATGCCTGTGTGTATTTTCATGAGTATGAACCTGGATGTTATATTTACTTGTTGCTCTATGTAGATGATATGCTTTTGGCGTGCAAAAGTGTGGATATTATAGAAAATACAATTGAAATGTTGAAACTAGAGTTTGACATGAAGGATCTAGGTGATGCTAAGAAAATAATTGGAATGGAGATTTCCAGAAATAGGCATAATAGAACTCTTAAGCTGCATCAAGGTGCTTATATCAGGAAGATATTATAGAATTATGACATGTAGTTATGTAAGCCTGTGTCCACTCCTTTTGCTACTCATTTGAAGATTTCTGGTCAAGATAGTCCTAAGACAAATGAAGAAATAGAAGAAATGAGTAGGGTGCCTTATGCACAAGCTGTTGGGAGTTTGATGTTTTTAATGGTATGCACTAGACCTGATTTGAGTTATGGTGTTAGTGTAGTTAGTAGGTACTTGTCATGCCCTGGTAGAGCTCACTGGCAGGCAGTGAAGTGGATTCTAAGGTACCTAGCAGGAACTCAGGATGTAGGAATTAACTTTGGTTGTGGTTGTGTTGGTTTAGACAGGTTGCAGGGTTATGTGGATTCTGACTATGCAAAGGACCCAGACAAGTTCAGATCTGTCACTGGTTATGCATTCATGTTGTTTGGAAACTTGGTAAGTTGGAGAGCTACTTTGCAATCTGTTGTAGCTCTTTCTAGCACTGAAGCAGAGTACATGGCGATGACTGGAGCAGTTAAAGAAGGTATATGGCTGACTGGTTTTGTACAGGAGATTGGAGTAGGTGTTAGTGATACTTTAATTTGTTGTGATAATCAAGGGGCCATAGCTTTAGCTAAGAATGGAGTGTACGTTCCATGAGCGAACCAAACACATTAGTGTGAGGTATCACTTCATTAGAGATGTAGTGAATGAAAGGGAGAGGTCGAAATTCTGGAAGTAATGTGTGGGTGTAGTGGTGAATGTGGTTGAGCAACACTATGTTATTCAAGCTCATTGAGCCTCTGTTGACAGGTGCTAATTGCTTGCTATGTTGACTGCTGTGTCTACTGGTTCTTGTGTCTCATTATTGTATGTTAAAACTGAGTCTAAAGTTTTAAGGTGGAGAAATGTTAAATAAAACATTTATGTCTCAGTTAGTAAAGTTGGTGAAACTTCCAGGGGTAAAGTGTTATTCTCATAACCTGGAGGGACTGGATATGACAACTCTCTTTAATCTCTTGTTAAAGAGCCGTTAGGTTAGTTAATAGTGGTTAGCGAGCTTGTATATAAATCAGTAGGGATTCTCTGATTGTTGAGTAGTCGATTACATCTTTTCTTTCTCTTGTAATTCAAACGGTTGTTGAATCGAGTAGTATTTTGATTGATTTCATTCCAATTTCATCACACTTTAAGCACCTGAATAAAAAAAAACCCTAGTTGCTGAACAGTGGACATAGGTCACAATGACCACGCCAGTTAAGTCTTTGTGTTAAATTTTCTTCTCGATTTCTTACTTGTTATGGGTGCTTTATACCCCAACATCAAACATATACCACTTTCCATCTGTATTTCATCCATCTTAATATTCAATCTAGTCACGTCTTTGTTTGTTGGAAGCTCTCATCATGGAGTCCGTAAATCAATCAATTAATTAATTGTGAATTCAATAATAGTTGCATGTGATTATTATGCAATAATTGAATTGTAATGATTTCACAGAAATAATAGTACGAGATTGTTGCAATCAAGAGGAGCAATAAAGGGGATTGTCCTTTGACCATAATGTACACCTATAGTAATTACAATTACTAAATATACAAGGTACGATTATGGACAGCTGCAACTTCCATTGTGGTGTAGTGGTAGGAAGTCTGTGTTCTTTACTTGAGACACAGGTTCGATTCTTACGGGCAACACTTTGGAAGGGGCATTGGCGATGAGGGGAGACTTGGGGCTGAAAGGTCACAAGTTCGATCCCTGAGCTCCCAGGTTTTACCACCCGGCCGCTCGCGGAGGTGGATTTTCCCTGGAATGAGCTCAACTGGTGTAAATAGTCCCCGGGTTTTCCGGGGCATTCGTTGGCCGTTCAAAAAAAAAAGATTATGGACAGCTAAGGTTGGGGGGTATGGTTGCCTAAGGCATAAGTTTGAAACATAAACTTGACCAATCAGATGCTGCCAAACAGGATAGAGAAAAATGATGTAGAATGTATGTTTTGGTGGTGGGTATGGTTGCCTAACCATAATTCTCGGTAAACTTTGGAAGTGGGACCACATCACACACACATGAGGGTATGCCGCAAGGGGGTATTCATCGGCAAGTTTTCGCCGAAAATGGGTGAGGAGGATGCCGAGAAGGGATGCCGCAAGGAGGGGGGTATGGTCGCCGAAGCGGCGCCGAAAGGTTGCCTAGGGGTATGCCGAGACATACCCCCCATCCTAATGGAGTGAATAATTCAAATGTAATTTGAATCATTTGAATTATTCTTTAGTATCATCTTTAATATGTTCCCTTAAGATGTACGGTTGCAAGACAAGTCCAAAATTGAAAATTAATTGTTGAAACCGTTATCATAGAAGCGGTTTTGTGAGGTAGCGGTTTAGTGAGGCATCGACAAGTTGGCCGTCCCTGGCTACACGTGTGACTTGTATAGTTGTATGGATCGATCATTTACTTTTTCTCTAACAAAGTGAAAATCAAGAGCCATGTGTTTCATGTGTGAATGAAAGATGGGTTTATCACAAAAAATGGTTGGTAATGGAGTTGTGGCAGATGTGAAGCCAGCTACTTCTTGGATCGAGGATTTGAGGAGCCATAGAACTATAATGGTAGTAGATGTTATAGCTTCAAACTTGGCTTCAGTTGATGAGTATGCGAAATGATTTGGCATTTCAAGCTCCATGAAATTGGATTTGAATAGACAATATACCTCATGTAAGTCAAATTATACATGTTTTTATATCAAATATTTTTTACTTTTTGGTCGTTTTCTTATTTATTATTTATAAAACAGTTTGTTCCGATGGAGATAGGAACCTATGATTAGCTTTTCGGGAAATTTCCAAACGAACAATTTCAACGAAATATTGTTTCGTATTTGATTTTCAGAAAAATCTAGCGCCAAAATGCAAAAAGAAGTCAAATATGCTAAAAAATGAAGAAAACAATAATTTTCTTTTTGACCCGACACGAGTCGTGCATCCCTGGCACTGATGTGTGCTAATTTATACATGTAAATCCAAAACATTTTCCTTCATTTAAACAAGTATATATTAGATATTTTCGAGAATTGATGCTTAATTAGTTTATATCTAATTTTAGTTGGTTGTGGAAAATGAGTTTTAAATATAACCTGATTAAGTTAAATACGAGCTATAGTGATTAACGAATCAATCTCCATGTATTAATGCTTTTAGTTATATGTTTTTTTTAAATAAAGTAAAATAATTAGGAAATTTTAATTCATATATTATTTTGCTCGTAAAAGTGAAACAGGTTAATAAATCAAAAGAAACAAAAGTCAATATATGTCTTTGACTTTGCTAATCACGTGGCGAAAGCATCAACGCATAGGAAAACATAAAACATGATCATGGACTGATATTGGACGTAAACAAAGAATTGGGTCGTGGAAACATGGCTTTGAGGGATTTGTCTTCTAATGAAATTAAGAAAAGAAATAAATATGAGGAGCAACTGAGCAAGTATGTATTCGGGAAAAAACAAGAGAATTATTTGGAGCATTCGCCACTCGAAGATTCCGACAGAAGTTTTGGTTTGTGATCGAGTTAATTTGGTTCTCGAATACTATTATTTTTAGATTGAATTCTTATTTATATCATGTTATGTTTAAGAGTTTGATTTTGAATTTTGTGTTCATAAATATTACTAGCATGCTTGGCTAAATCAAATTGGCTCGCTTAGGTGAGACAAATCCAGTCATGGATTAATCTAGTTATGTATCGGTTTTTGCGTATGTTTGAGTTTTGAACGTAAAAGTTATGTTTCTATTGTTGGTTGATGAATTGTGAATTCCATATTGTGTCTAGAATCATCTCTAATAATCTTGTGGAATCCTAGCCCTTAATTAGTATGCAGGTCTACTACAGTTAGGGATCCATTGGATAGCCGATTAACAGAATCTACGGCGGACGCGTACACTAGAAATAGTCAAGGATCATTAGAGATACCCTAGTATCCAATTTTTTTTAAATCCTATTATTTGCTAATACCTATAATTCTTGTAGTGTGTATTGTAATCGTCATACTGAACTCAACAAAATATCCCAGGTTGCAGCCCTGGACGTAAGTCACACCGACCGAATCATGTAAAACTTATTGTTCGTGTTTCTTTATCCCATTATTTGCTTGTTATGAATCGGTATACCTCGCTGTGCTGATTAAACTTAACAATTCGCATTAAAGAAAGGTTGGCTCGTTTAATTCAATTCACGTAACGATTCACGATTAGTTTATTTCGTTTTTCTGATCGCTATTTATTGCAACGGACGAGGGTTCGTAGGAGGTGGCGGCTGTTTTTCTTTGTTCGGTGGTTTTGGGTTCTTGAATAGTCATGTCGATCGAAAACACACTTTCATTAACAGTTCCTGCTTCTTTATTTATGACTTGTGGCTCCACCTGAAATTGAGGTCCTTCTAATTGTTTGCCACTTCCTTCTAGATGAACAGTTTTTCCCTTTATCAAATCCTTGTAGTAGACCTCTTCATTAAATTCTTCATTGAAGGTCACATCTCTACTAATTATTATCCTTGAGCCTCCTTCTTCCATTTTCCACAATCTATACCCCTTAGTACCTTCAGGGTATCCTAGTAACACACACTTTATGGCCCTTGGCTCAAGTTTTCCTTGACTTACATGGGCATATCCCACTGTACCAAAGACTCTAAGATGACTATAGCTGGGTTGTTCACCATTCCATACTTCCAATGGGGTCTTCATATCAATTGCAGATGAAAGGGTCCTATTTATTAAGTATGTGGTCGTATTCAGTGCCTCAGCCCCAAATGACTTTGGCATTCCTGAACTAAACAATAGACACCTTACTAAACAATAGACACCAACCCATTTTGATGTGGGTTCCCTAGTACAGTCAAGTGCCTAGCAATACCATATTTTCTACAAAACTCATCAAAAACATGGTTGCGAAATTCCAACCCATTATCAGTTCTAACCTTCTTAATCCTTTTATGTGTCTGATTTTCTACTAACACTTTCGACTCCTTGAACTTTTGGAAAGTTTGATCCTTTGATTTCAAAGGGTATGTCCATACTTTTCAAGAATAATCATCAATTAAGGATAGAAAATATCTTGCTCCACCTGCTGATTGATTTCTGGAAGGCCCCCAAAGATCATCATGTATGTAATCAAGCACATTCTTGGTCTTGTGAGTACTTCTGCTGAACCTTACCTTATGAGCTTTAGCCAATACACAATTTTCACAAAACCCATGATCTACACTAAATTCTCTATGGAACTTGCCTTTATCAGTTCACTTAAACCTTGAGAACTAATAAGCCCCAACCTTCTGTGCCATAGGATGGTCTTTTGGCTATTCAAAGATCCAACACTTGCATTTACTGCCCTGTTGTGACCCCCTCCAGGAAATAGACTTGAATTCCCCTTCTTGATCCTGTTAATAACCAAACTTCCTTTGACCACTTTGGCTTTACCATTCTTTAAAGTAACTTGGCATCCACCATCTTCTAAAGTTCCTAGAGAGATCAGATTTCTCTTCAATGCAGGAATGTATCTGGTATTCATAAGACATAGTACTGTTCCATTTGACATCTTCAAATTCACTATGCCAATACCCTCCCCCATCCTTACTGGCCCCATATTTCTCATTTCAAGATCCTTAAAATAACTTTTGTGAGGTGTCATATTGTAACACTTCGGTTAATCCATTTGTAAATACCCGACCCGTTTCCTATCATGGTTGATAATCAATAAATGATCATTTCGCATTTTATATTATTACTTCATGTATTTCATGATTTAATCCTTTAATCACAATATTCGTGACATTCGATGTTTCAATTTATCACGAATCGGATCCATAACTCGATCGTTTTTGTTATTCATGCAAAACCGGAAAACTTTAGCATTCCAAATATATATAATACTTATGGGTAATACTAGTCATACACGCAAGTAAATATATGTAAGGTTTCATAAAAGTTCGCGGTTTAAAACATAAATAGCAAAAATACGAGTTTTCGTGCGATTTCGGTATTTACCGGGAGTTTGTACATTCCGAAAATTCTCATTCTATTATTCCATAACATTATATTTAATGAACTCTATATCACAAATCAATACAATGAATTAGGATAAATTTTAGTGAATTTTGATGATTTTTCATAATTTTTAACAAATAATATATAAATAATATATATAAATTATATATTTTTTACCTCGTTAAACGTATCCCGAGCCTTATAAATCTTAAGAAAGTATTCTAATATCATGTTAAACTTAAAACATTGATTACATCGAAGGATATAAAGGTAAAACACATAAAACAAAAGTTAAGGGACTAAAAGTGCAATTTATTGAAAGTTATAAAACGCACGTATCTGTATATCATCGAGCATGTCCCGAGCCTTAGAAACTTTTATAAACATGTTTTATAATGTTTCGGTGCATAAAATAACAGTTCCGTAAAAGTTTGGGGCCGGTCAAAATGCAATTAATAAACCTCATGGACCAAAACTGTCATTTGGCCAAAGTGGTCCGCGTATCGTGCTGGACCTCCTCTTTTCTTGGCGATACGCGACGCCTACAGGTCGCAGATTTTTGTTTTGGCGACTCGTTCTCCACGGTTTGACAAAATTGACTAGGCTAGGTGTCGTATTCGGCCGAAATAGTCATCATACGACGTGTAGCAACCTCCTGCGACCTCAACTAGTATAAATAGTGGTCTAAACTCGATCGAATTCCTCACCAATTTCGCAAATCTTCACCATGAAAACCCTCTTTTAGCCACAATCTTCTTCTGCTCAATTCGATCTGCTCGTTTGAAGTTTGAAGTTGAATTTCTGCAGTTAAGCTACCCTAGGTATGATCTAAAATAACCTATCTCAGTTTTCGCAAATTCGATCTCTAAGTATGATTTTTAAAAATGCATTAAAACTATGGTTCTTGAGCTTGTTTTGCAAAAATTGGGTGATCGGGTTGGAATTAGGGTCTGAATTTTTGTAGGTAATCATAAAATAATGTATATTAAGAAAGCCCTAAGTTAATTGCAAGTTTTGAGAAGGTTTGGTATTTTATCTAAAAATTGGTCGAAATTAGGGTTTTCACGTCGTTGTTCTGCCAAAATTGGGTAAACGATGTTAAATTAAGGTTCCATATTTTTTTGAATATTATAATATATTATTATAAATAAATCCCTAAGTTTATTTCAAAATCTAATGAGTTTTGATATTTATTTAATATTTATGCTTAAATTAGGGTTTTCGAATCATTGTTTTGTCAAAACTGGATAAACGACATTGAATTAAGGTTTTATATATTTCAAGAATATCATAATATAATATTATGAATAATACGCTAAGTTTATTCCAAAATCTAGTGAGTTTTGATAATTATTTAATTATTTGACCAAAATTAGGGTTTTGAATATATCTATTTAATAATAAATAAACCGGAAAGTATTGAGACTTGATTTTTGCATTAAATCCTAATTATATATATAATAAGTATTTATGAGTTTAAAACTGATAAATAATAAAGTATTATAAATACCGAGTTAATCGGGTACTTAGAAGTTCGTGCGAACCGGAAGAGTAGGCGCCTGTACTCTGGGTTTTCTGGCAAAGCGGGGGTGTCGCATAAATCCCAACTGGGAATTGGCATACCTCACTGGGCGATCCCGGGGTGAGCATTTACTTATAGGAATGCGCGTCTTCATATTATCACTAAACCCTAATTTACCTATAAAAGGGTAAAATGGTAATTTTGACCTAATCAAATATAGCACTTATCAAATACTTAGAACTTGGTTCATTTTGATTTCCTATATTCATATACCCTATTTGATTTATTAGGATAACCTCCAAGTTACTTATCTTTCCCAATTCGGCGTACCTCTTATATCATATCTCCTTATCAAGTGAGTATTCATATCCCCTTTCTCTTTTATTACTTTGGGGTGCAACATGTATCTCTATCTCAAACTCCAACACTATATTTATTTCTCTAAAACAAAATGCGACTCCTATGCTTGTTATGTGTGTTCTAGATGTGTTGAACTTGTTTGAATTATTGTTGTTGTTGTGCACAAACTCAAACTCTAAGCGTACTCATTAACACACCGAGCCAGGGTAACAATAATAGATCTATTGGTATGACAACCCACCGGTAAATTGAAACGTATTTTCAATGGGTGATTGAAAACCTAATTGTCAAGGGTTTGATACGCTCTTATTTGCTCTATTTCATTACTTGTTTATCATATTCTTTGAATGTTCACTTAACACATAGATCGCATGCTTTATACTAATATTATATATTAAACATGTGTTACTCACCAACTACTTTAGTGGTTGACACTTTATCTTATACATGTTGCAGGTAATCGTGTTTGAGTCAGTATGTGATCACTATAGGATGCTGGACCTAGTTAAATAATGTTTAAATTACAGTACTTATGTTGTTTATGTTTTGTCTGTTTTCTGTTTGTAAAATATTTCAATAAATGAATAAGAAGGCATGTTTAAGAATATCTCAACTTTAATTTAGTTGTCATGAGCATCTGGACAATCATCATGCCCCGGCATATTCCGCCGTCGATTGGATGTGACACATATGATAACTACAACCTGAGTCTAACACCCACTCAGTATTTGCAATGTAATTAGAGACAACTAATACATCTACACTATCATACCCATCACTTGAACTACCAGGAGGACTGTTGTTACCTTTTGATCCTTTTGCCTTGAACTCAGCTTTTCTTCTTTTCCATTCTGGGCAATCTTTCTTGAAATGTGCTTCAGATTGACATACAAAACACCTTCTTCTGTTCTTTGACTTAGACCTGCCACTATTCCTATTCTTGCCCTTAAAATTCTTTAACTCTCTATGTTCTGACCTGCCCCTTACTAGAAGCACATCAGAACCTTCTTCTTTTACTTCATTATTCCTCTTATGAAGCTCTTTAGAATTTAAGGCAGCCATGACTTCTTCCATGGTCAATGTATCCCTACCAAACATTAAAGTATCAACAAAATGTTCATATGTGTTTGGCAATGAGGATAAAAACAATATGGCTTTGTCTTTATTCTCAACTGACACATCTATATTCTCTAGATCCAGTGTCAATCGATTTAACTCATCAATGTGTGTTTCCATTGATACACATGAAGACATCTTGAATGTATATAACTTCTTTTTCATATACAAACGATTTTCAAGAGATTTCGTCATGTATAATTTCTCTAATTTTGCCCAAACTTCAAGTGCAGTCGACTCCTTCGAAACTTCTCTAAGCACACAATCACCCAAACACAGTATAATTGCACTGTGTGCCTTCTCCATCATTTCTTTCTTCTTTTTTTCGGTCAGAGCTTCAGGTAGATTGTCCTCTCCCTTCAAAGCATCAACAAGACCCTAGTGAACCAGTATCGCTCTCATCTTTAATCGCCACAAATTGAAATCATTATGGCCGTCAAACTTGTCGATATCAAATTTCGCTACTGAACCCATACTCTTCTGATTTGCCAGATACAATTGACAACTCAATCAATTTCTTCACCTATACCAATTGTGAGAAATTAAGCGGAAAATATCGAAGTATACAATCAAGAAGAAAAAGAAATTGGGACAGAAATGCGCCAATCTTATTAACGAAATCAAAATCTCAACGATTACAAAGATGAACATGAAATTGAAAATGAAAGAAATGAAAAACGAGATCTGAGCTCCTTTCAACAACTTCTCAAATTGCGCCTACAACCTTCCTCTAAATGACCGTTAATCAGAGAATAACAAAACAATTTTCAAGAATAACATTTAGACCCCTGAACCTCCATCTTTGGCGAACTTGTCAAAACTATCCCAAACATATAAAACTAATAATCAGTTGACAAAGTCAACTACATATTGACTTATTATTCACAGTAGCATACAACCACATTAACTAACAACTAATCATCATCATACACCAGAGGTCCACTGGACTTGAGAACACTAATGTGAAAAATTGCCAATTCATGAGGTTAACTACTATGACACACTATAAGTACAATATGAATCCTTTTTTATCTCAAGTCTATAACTCACACTCCCAAATAGATCTGTTGAGTGAGTTAGACTCCAAGAATAAAGATAAAGAAACTAGACTTTTGAAACAATTTTCGCTTCCTCTCTCTTTGTTCCAATTGCAAAACAATAAATAGAGTAAGAAATGAAACTAACTAGCTACTACATGGACTTCGTGGTTCCTAAACAAATGAAAACTTATTCTCCATACAAAAGAAATGGTGCATGCATGTGAATTCATCTAAACGTGGTCAAGGCCCTAGCATGTGCACGTGAATTAATCTCTAGCCTCTTGGGCTTGTGAACCAGTCTATTGGGCCTCGATGCTGCCATAGTTGGATTGGTCCATAATACTATCATCCCAAAACCGAATTCTCTGGTCCATTCGATATTCACTGCAACCAAAGATTCATACGAAAAATCTTGCATTCTAATATGATTCTATCCGATTGAAGTATAAATTATAGGGATAAAGATGAGAAACGAGCTATAAATGCTCTTACTTACTATTAAAAAAAGATATGCATTCTTTAATGCAGCCGGAGACGAAGACTTGATCAGGGGCCGTAGGGAATCTAATGATTTGATAATAAATCCAGAGGCCAATGTGGTTGTAACTTGTAAGATGTTTTTAACATGTAAGACCACTTTAAACAAAAGGCGATGATGTCCTTCTCCATCTTTAGAAACCAAAAACAAATTAAAATTAACCTATCATTGGGTCACTAGAAAAAGAGTACATATATAAGACAGAATTTCTAACCAAAAATCATTAACATAAGACTTGGTCTTTATTCCATAACCATCACTTGTCATTGCCGGCTAGAATCTGTTACAAAAGAATAACACCAAATGTGGAGGGCATATTTTATTCATTTCAACTTGTAAAGAGAGGTTTTATTTTATATAAATTTGAGTGTTCTTTGATTTGTTTGGGCACAACATCTAAACCCTCTAATAAACATGCCTGATATCCAAACTTACTTCTTCCTCTTTCTCATATGGCTGATCTCCACCATCTTGATAAGGTATTTTTTCAGATCTAAAAATGCAAAACCTCATCTTCCACCAAGCCCGTTCGCCCTACCGATCATCGGGCATCTCCACCTACTTGCTCCAATCCCTCATCAAGCTTTTCACAAACTATCTCTTCGTTATGGGCCGGTTTTTCGTCTCTTTTTAGGGTCTGTCCCTTGTGTAGTAGCTTGTTCACCAGAGATGGCTAAAGAGTTTCTTAAAACATACGAAAACGCGTATTTAGACCGGCCGCAAAACTCAGCTGTGGCATACCTAACTTATGGGTCACAAGACTTCTCTTTTGCTCCTTATGGATCATACTGGAAGTTCATGAAGAAGATAGTCATGTCACAGCTTTTAAATGGTACAACACTTGACTTGCTGCTTCCAGTTAGGAAAGATGAGATTAACCATTTCATAAAATCGCTATCTCAAAAGGCCAAACTTGGGAAGGCGGTTGATCTTGATGGGGAGCTGGTAAAGATGTCGAACAATGTGATATCAAGAATGCTTATGAGCGAAAGATGTTCGGAGAATGAATATGAGGCTGGTGAAATGAAGAAGCTGGTTACTGAGATAGCCGAGATTACGGGTAAATTTAACCTCTCGGACTACATATGGATCTTTAGAAACATAGACTTGCAGGGATTTGGGAAGCGGTTGAAGGATATTCGTCGAAGATTCGATGAGCTAATCGAGAGGATTATCAAAGAGCATGAAGAGTTAAGAAAGCAAGGTTCAAGAGAAGTGAAGGACTTGCTTAACATTTTACTAGATGTTGCAGAAGATGAGACCATGGAGATAAAGTTAACCAGAGAGAACATTAAAGCCTTCATTCTGGTAAAATTAGCTCACTATAAGTCCATGTCCATGTTTGCATGTTAGATTACTGAAATATATATGTTATATATGTTATATGTATCTATCATTTCAGGATATATTTGCTGCGGGAACAGACACGTCAGCGATCACAGTAGAATGGGCATTAGCAGAACTCATCAACCATCCAAACATAATGAAAAGAGCGGTAGAAGAAATCGACCAAGTGGTTGGGAAAACGCGACTTTTACAAGAATCAGACATACCAAATCTTCCGTATCTCCAAGCAATCGTCAAGGAAACACTACGACTCCACTCTACAGGCCCGATGATTCTAAGACAATCAACCGAAGATTGTATAGTGGGCGGCTATCATATTCCAACAAATACAACAATTTTCATCAATGTCTGGGCCCTCGGCAGAGACCCAAACCATTGGGAAAACCCTCTTGAGTTCAGGCCCGAACGTTTTGAACAACACAACTTGGATGTGAGAGGACAACATTTTCACATGTTACCGTTTGGTAGTGGGAGAAGAATGTGTCCTGGAACTTCACTTGCATTGCAAGTGATACAAACGACACTTGGTGCTATGATTCAGTGCTTTGATTGGAAGGCCGGGAAAGATGGAAATCTTACTAGTGTTGATATGGAAGAGGGGGTCGGGATCACACTTCCTAGAGCAAACCCTTTAGTTTGTATTCCTGTGGCTCGTCTTGATCCTATCCCCGTATAATGTAACGTGTGAGAAACCGATAACCGCAACCGGAAACATCGGTTTATATTTTCCAAAACGCTAGTTTTGTAATGTTATAGCATGACAAAATGAAACATGTAATTTTTATTTGTAAAATATAATATATAATTATATAAATCAAAAGGCAAATGTTTACTATATTTTGATACCATAAAAGTTTGGATATTTTTATGCAACATTTCAAAGAGAAACAAGGAATATAAATAGGTTAAACTCTAAGGCTCGTGCTAACAATACATTTCATTCATGGTGACAGCCAAAGGAAAGTTCAACTCAATCAAAACAGAGTTCAAAGGGTCAACGATGTGTCATCAAAACTAATTCATCACTTATTATTAACTTTTTGTTTGAACAGTGAGAAATATTATTAACGAGCTAGCAAATTACTAACACAAAGAATCCAAACAAAACAAACGTAACACCAAAAACAAGAAAGAACTACATGTTAATACATCATAAAAAAATTGCTCCAGTCCTACCATGAGATTGCCAAATTTTTTGCCCAGTTGGTTATCAATAAGTGTGAGCTAGTCTTATTTCTTGAAGCAATATTGTGTCACCATTGGTTCTCTTGTTATTATAGACTAGGTCATTTCTTGTTTTCCATATGATCCGACATGTAATAGTGATAATTCCTTGTACTGTGTTTTTTCTTTTGGGGCCTCCATGGATAGTTTCTTGAAATTGTAACAGGTCCTTAATGGAGAATGCGAATATTGGAAGTTATTTAATCTAAACAGAGATATGATTACAAATATTGCAGGAAAGTGCACATGCTGTTATTCGATGTTCAAGAGTTTCCTCCGAATTCTGGCATATTAGGCAACAGGCAGTGATGTCATTACAACTCTTTTCAACAAGTGGAGGAGGTAGGTAGTCTATCCAAAGAGGTTCGCCACATGAATATGTTTATTTTTATGGGGATCCAATTATTTCATGCATAATTAAGTGTATAATTTTTTTTATTTTCAGCTATTGATTCTCTCAGGAAAATGCTAATGGTTCTTGTTTCCAATTGATTTCCATGTAACTATCTGTGAAGCTTTAATTGGTATAACATCTTGGGTTTGCGCCCTTAATCACCGTGATAATGCAACATTTTAAAAAAAAGTTTGAATTCATAAAATGAAAAGTGGGTACCACTTCGAAGTTACACGCATGCTCCGTCTCTTTCCTCACAAAAGTACATCTACATTACTTCACTCTACATCACTTCACGTGCTTGTACGATGACACAGTCTTATATAAGTGTACCAAATGTTCCGACAAAAAACTATGATCATCTCAGACATGCGGCTAGCATCATTTTATTTAAAGCAATTTACATTGCTCCACTTTATTCAGACACCCTAAAATTTCAATTAAACATTTTAAACTAATTCGGTTTCGAATTCGGACAAAAAAAAGGACATCTGACTGCTGTCCTTTCTGTACGGCGAAAATCAAACCGGACCGGTTCGGCCAAACCGCCCGGTTTGAATTTTTTTTTCACCAAGTTCTGGTTTGTAGGAACCGACCCGGTTTAACACCAGTTTAAGTTTTTTGAATGTTTTTTTTACCAAATTCCGTTTAAGTTATAGAATTAATATTTGACAAAGAAATTGTTATACCTATAAAAAATGAGTAAATAAATGTTACAAAAAAAAAGTAAAAACGGTTAATATTTAAAAAAAAATGACCCTTTTTGTATTTAAACTTTATATTTTTTTTATGAGGTCTATTAAAAAAAGACCAATAATACCGTTTATAATTATGTTTCATGTTTCAAGTTAACATTGTAATATATAATAACAATTCAGAAAAGAAAAGAAAAAAGGGAAGAACAAATCGGGCCGGTTTGCCCAAACCGCCTCGGTTTACCTAAACCGCCTCGGTTTAAACCTCGTATTCTGGATTCTGACCTGAAATGACTTTTTTTTTTGAACTGGGACGGTTCGTCCAATCCGTCCTGATTTAGGGTGTGAAATTTGGAGATGGGGTGTCTGTATAGCAGGTCCCTTTACATTTATATGTTCTCTTATTCAATTTTCTTTTGAAATTACTTGAATGTAATTTTGAAGCAATGCATGTATAGGATCCCCTCACTATTCAATTAAAGTTCCTTTCATATTTGCACTTAACATTCAATCATTCATACATTCAATCATTCATACTTGTATTTACATAAAAAGAAATATAGGTATTATTTTCTGTACAAAGTTTTGTACGGTTTATTCGAGATAACCCCTCTATCAAACGGATTATTTGAGATATATAAATCACTCTTGTAAAAATTCTTGATGAAGGGAAGAACATATGGGGTGATTTTATCATTTTATGCTCTTCGATGCCCCATGTTTATAGTTTTTTTGCTATTTTTCAACCATCTCGAGGTTGTCTCTTCTTCACAAATAGGACAAGCTTTTTTACCCTTCGTACTGTACCCAGACAAGTTACCATACGTTGGAAAATCATTTATAGTACAGAAAATCATCGCCCGCAATTGAAAGTGCTCCTTCTTATAAGCATCATACACGTCTACACCCGAATCCCAAAGAGTTTTCAAGTCATCAATCAAAGGAGACAAATACACATCAATATCATTACCAGGTTGTCTCGGACCCTGAATCAACAATGACATCATAATATACTTTCGTTTCATGCATAACCAAGGTGGAAGATTGTAGATGCATTAAAGAACCGGCCATGTACTATGACGACTGCTCATGTTACCGAAAGGATTGATCTCGTCTGAACTAAGCCCAAACCGTATGTTTCTCATCTCCTTGCCAAATTCAGGATACTTCTTATCAATGGTTCTCCATTGAGGTGAATCTGCCACATGTCTTAGTTTCCCGTCAATTACACGTTCATCTGCATGCCAACGTAATAATTCCGCTTCTTTTTCGTTTGAAAACAACCTTTTCAGTCTAGGTATAATAGGGAGATAACACAACATTTTAGCCGGCGGTCCATTTTTTGTCACATCATCGTCAACTTCATCCTAATCCTTTATCCGCTTATACCTCGATGCACCACACACAACACATTTATGTTTATCTGCATGCCAACGTAATAATTCCGCTTCTTTTTCGTTTGAAAACAACCTTTTCAGTCTAGGTATAATAGGGAGATAACACAACATTTTAGCCGGCGGTCCATTTTTTGTCACATCATCGTCAACTTCATCCGAATCCTTTATCCGCTTATACCTCGATGCACCACACACAACACATTTATGTTTATCTGCATGCTCCTTTCTATACAATATACAATCATTTGGGCATGCATGTAATCTTTCAACTTCCAATCCCATCGGACACATCATTTTTTTCGCTTGGTATGTCGAAACCGGTAATTCATTGTCTTCGGGAAACATGTCATGCAAAAGCACTAATAGTTTTGTGAAACTTTGATCGCTCCATCCGTATTCTGATTTTAACTTAAACAACTTCAACACAACATCAATTTTGTTAAATTTAGAACCGTTATACAACGGTTTTTCTGCATCGTCAAATAGTTGTTGTAATTTTTCTTTTTCGGTATCACCCATATTAGTCTCCATGTCATGTAACATTTCATTTACATTTTCACTTGGGTCATATGAATGGCTATCATGGTCATCAACGTCTAACGAGTCATTGTTGTAAGTACTATGATTATTAATGTTTAAAGTGGTAGATGATTGACTAAAATTCAATATTGATTCTCCATGTCTTGACCAACAATGATATCTGGGCACAAAACCATGTAGCAACAAATGAAACTCTATATCTCCAGCACATTCAAAGTACTTAAAGTTTTTACAAATAGAAGGACAAGAAATCAATTGATCTCCCTTTTTCACGCGATTTGCTTCTGTAGCCGTAATAAAACTTTGAACACCCAACCTATAAGTTTCAGATAAAGTCGAAGTTTGGTACATCCAAGTATCACGATCCATCTGAAATTCAAAACAAACAAACAAGTGATGTAAATGTATGTAAACTGGTAGTCTAAGGCGGTGGATCCTAACCCACTTTTTGAATATTCTATCTCATATGTATACATTTTAACGTGTTAACTATTTAAGAAAAAATCGGCAGCATTTCCCCTTAACTCCCCAAGTATGCGTATAAAACGCAAACCCGAAGGAGTAGGAGAAAAAGTTGCCGATTTTTTCTTAAATAGTCAATACGCTAAAATGTATACACGTCCTCATGAGATAGAATATTCAAAAAGCAGTCCCAAAGGGGACAATCCAGAATTTATCTCTATTAGATAAATTTTGGACGGGTATACTCTAAAGGGTTCTAAAATACATATGTATTTAAGTACAAATGTACACATATTTATATTTGAATATATACAAGTATATATATAATATTATACACACATCCACAACATCCAAATATATATATTTTTACACACATATATATTTATACAAATATATAACTACTTAACAAATAAACACATAAACATAAAAAGTCTACAACTTAATTAGAATAAATTAAACAAAATTAAACAAAATTAAACTTGACATACCTTTACTTGAGGTTTTGTTGAGGTATTAATAAGAATAACTTCAAATAATTTAATTTTCACCTTCATGTAAAAAAACAACCATTAATACACAAGAACATTTATACATACTAAAAATTTACTTCCTTTAATAAATAACATACCTTATATGAGTTGAAAATGAGAAAATGAAGAAAATTGCCGTTTTAGAGCTCCATTGAAGAGGTTTTTTTTAAAAAAAAATCGAGTTAATGGGTGTAATGAAGAAGATGACCGTTTTTTATATATATATATATAAAGGCAAAAGCTACGGTTCTAGGAAACCGCAGCTTTTGCTCACAAAAAAACCGCAGCTTTTGCTTACCCTGCGCAAAATTCAAAATTTTTTGAAATCTATACCCAAAAGCTGCGGTCCTAAAGGAAACCACAACATTTGCTAATTCTGAACCGGAGCTTTTGGTAACTTTTCTACTAGTGTACATATATAAAATACAAGAAGAAATTGCATCATAGCTTAAAGCCTTAAGTATAAATGATGGTGAACAATGAGTGAGCTATGAAATATTAGTCATAGATATTATTCATTGTATTGTTTATGATAGTATAGGGGTGCGTTGTGTATTTATCTAGTCTATATAACCGGTTATTCGATGCATATGGTTGTTTAGACATAAGTTTAAGTCCGATGGGACTCTTGAGCGCTATAAAGCGCGGTTAGTAGCTAATGGTAAATCTCAGACAGTTGGGATTGATTGCTTAGATACTTTTAGTCCGGTTGTTAAACCGGCTACGATTCGTACTGTGTTATCGATAGCCACCTCACGAGGATGGCCAATTCATCAGTTAGACGTAAAGAATGCATTTTTGCATGGTGATTTGACAGAGACAGTATTCATGCAGCAGCCTCCAGGCTTTGTTGATCAGAGAGCCCCAGATTATGTGTGTCGCCTTAAGCGATCTTTATATGGCCTAAAACAGGCTCCGAGGGCTTGGTATAACCGGTTTTCATCATTCTTGTTATCCATGGGATTCAAGAACAGCATTTGTGACACATCTTTATTTGTGTACCGCCACGGCATACACACTGCTTATTTGCTACTATATGTTGATGATATTGTTTTGACAGCCTCCGTTCCGACGTTTCTTCGGACGATTATCGCTACTCTTTCGAAAGAGTTTGCTATGACTGATTTGGGTTTGTTGCATCATTTTTTGGGTATTACGGTTACCCGAGACACATCCGGTTTATTCTTGCAGCAGTCCCAGTATGCTCGAGACATCTTACAGCGTGCGTCTATGAGTTCGTGCAAACCGTCTCATACCCCGGTTGACACTAATTCGAAGTTAAGTGAAACTGATGGTCCGTTATTAGCAGATGGTACTTTATACCGTAGTCTCGCTGGGGCGCTTCAGTATTTGACATTTACTCGCCCGGATATCACATATGCTGTTCAGCAGGTTTGTTTGTTTATGCATGCCCCTCGGGAACCACATTTTCAGTTTATGTAGCGTATATTGCGCTATATACAGGGCACTCTTGATTATGGTGTTCGTATAACACGCTCCCCCATTGTATCTCTCACTGCTTATTCAGATGCAGATTGGGGGGGCTGTCCAGATTCTAGACGATCTACATCCGGGTATTGCGTATTTATGGGGGATAATCTCATATCTTGGTCATCAAAACGCCAAGCCACAGTCTCTAGATCAAGTGCCGAGGCTGAATACAGGGGTGTAGCAAATGCTGTTGCAGAGGCTAGCTGGATTCGAAATCTGCTTTTGGAATTACATGTCCCAGTTCGCAGTGCTACAGTGGTTTACTGCGATAATGTCTCAGCTGTTTATTTATCAGGTAACCCAGTTCAACATCAACGCACCAAACATGTTGAGATAGACATTCACTTTGTTCGAGAA
Organism: Deinandra increscens subsp. villosa; assembly: GCA_039602395.1. Taxonomy (NCBI): domain Eukaryota; kingdom Viridiplantae; phylum Streptophyta; class Magnoliopsida; order Asterales; family Asteraceae; genus Deinandra; species Deinandra increscens. Next base: position 7,907,900 of record JBCNJP010000016.1, read on the forward strand.
AAAGTTCGTGTTGGTCAAATTCGCGTATTACATGTCCCGTCAGAATATCAGTATGCCGATATCTTCACTAAAGGCCTTCCTCGTCCGCTATTTATAAGTTTTCGAGACAGTTTGCGCGTTCGTCCTCCTGCCGCTACAACTGAGGGGGCGTATTAGTCATAGATATTATTCATTGTATTGTTTATGATAGTATAGGGGTGCGTTGTGTATTTATCTAGTCTATATATAGGGCATGTAACCTTCAACAATAATCAAGGAAAATACATTTACTTTCATGAAAGTCATGGGATAATGGAGAATAATGTAACGCATGCATGCTAAAAACTATTTTGTTGGTTGTGGTGCAATAGAGGACGCCAACGGCAGCTTTTGTGATGATAATCTGGTGATGGTGATCAAAGGCGATGATCGAAAAACTATTAGTAGTTTAAGGTGTTACGCATAACCTTCGCTTAAAATGTATCATATCTTAATGACCTGTGAAAACACATGCTCAAGAGTGTGTTAACACAAAGTTTAGGGGAGTAAATCAATAGTTATATTAGTAGCTAGCTAGGCCAGATCTCTGACCATTTAAAATTAGTAGTTAACTTCTTTATTTCTTTAAATTCGAACTAGTAGTTAGATCTCTTGCAAACATCTATAAGCTTAACTTCTTCATTTCTTTAATTCAAACTAGTAGTTAAATGGTATATGAAAGCAATTAATCACATATTCCTCTCTAGATTGATGGTTAAATCTCTTGTAAACATCCCAAAGATCACAGGTTTAAATCTCATATAAAGGGTTTTCAAAATCGTATAAAATAAAAACACTTCCTCTCTCATCTTAACCTTTTCAGTGTGTGTCAGCTCTACAGTTCTTGACGTGGCGCGTTCTCTTTAGCTCAGAAGACGGTCATGCGACCCTAGCCGGTCGCCAATGACCGTTGTTGAAGGGCTATATTGAAGACTTGACTGGTCAAAGAGCTATTTTTGTCTTTTTCTCTTTGAAAATTATCTTTTATTGGAAATGTGATGCAAATATACAAAATTAACTTTTATAAAATTTTATCTTCTACTTCCATTTTCTATTTCTATTTTCATCTAAACTTTTGAGCTGAAGATGAAATGTATAAACAAAATATGATTTCTAAAACACAACAAAAATCTATAACTACACATTCAAACTAAAAAAAAAACCACACCAAAAATGAAGAAATCAATCTTCACCATTTCCATTCTCCTCATCTTCCTCCCTCTCCCCACCCTCTCCACCTCCAAACCCAAACCCTGCAACAAAAACGACGAAAAAGTCCTCTTCAACATCAAGAAATCCCTAGGAAACCCTTACCACTTAGCGTCCTGGAAACCCGATGAAGATTGCTGCCATTGGTACTGTGTCAAATGCAACCAAACCACCGGCCGTATCATCGAACTCACCATCTTCTCCGGCAACATTTCCGGCCAAATCCCACCTCAAGTCGGCGACCTCCCGTACCTCCAAACCCTAATGTTCCGAAAACTCACCAACCTCACCGGAAAAATCCCGCCGGCGATCACTAAACTCACCCACCTCACCTCCCTCATTCTAAGCTGGACCAATTTGTCCGGTACTGTGCCGGCGTTCCTCGGCCGACTCAAAAAGTTAGAATATCTTGATCTGTCGTTCAACGATCTCACCGGCTCTATCCCGCCGGAGCTTGCCACGTTGCCGAATCTTTCGGAGCTAGACCTCAGTAGGAATAAGCTAACGGGAGTTATCCCGGAATCTTTTGGGAAGTTGCCCGGAAAGTTTCTGAGTCTTCACCTTTCGCATAACCGGTTAACCGGAGATGTACCCAGATCTTTAGGGTTCAAGAACTTCTCGACGGTAGATTTTTCCAGAAATCAACTCACAGGTGATTTACACTTTCAAAAACCTACTTGATTAATTTGGACAAATTTTTTTGTGTTTTTATTTTTGGAAAGTCTTCAAGATATACAATTAGCGACAACATTCTGACCAAAACGATTTGTGGGGAAGTCTTTGTTAAATCAATAGATTTTATCCATTAGTATATATGAAGAAAAAAAAATGTTACGTAATTTATGGGAATGACCAATAAATTACTGATTTCCTCAATTATGAAATTATTGGTTTTGTCTTTTAATTTCAGTAATTACTGATTTTGTTTTTTTTTTAATTTTTTTTACACATTGACGGTCATTTCCACTAATGGCGTTAAAAAATCAAGTTAACTCCTCACGTCCCCCTTATGTGAGGGGCATTTTTGTCATTTACATCATATATTTTAGCTACCTGACTAATGGAAGCCTCCATCCCACGTTAAACCCTAATTACGGCCCTTCCTGTTCGCAATTCTTAAGTGGGACGTGAGGGGAGTTAACGTAATTTATTGGAAATTAAGGACAGCCAACTTGCAAAAAAATTTAAACAATGACGAAATAATTAATTATTTAATTTAAAGAACAAAATTAGTAATTTCATAGATCTATATAAAGGACAAAATCAGTAATTTACTCTTTTTATTTTCATTTTTTAAAGGCGTCGTAACTTTATGGTAAAAATGGTTTGCGAGTATATCCTTGGAAAATTTTGCGAAATCTGCTTATTTTCTAACCGTGAATATTAGGTGCTTAAATTCTAGGGTCCTCATGGACATCCTTCTTGTTAAGTTGTGTGCTTTATAGCTAAAGAGTTAATGGCGTATTTATTCTCGAAAATCTAGAAATTAGTCTTAACAAAAACTTAAACTAGAGCGTGATTGATTTTTAAAGAAACTAACAATGTGACAGGTGATTTAAGCATGTTTTTCGGACCAAACAAGACGATTCATTCAGCTTACTTTTCAAGGAACAAATTCCGGTTCAACCTCTCGGAGTTAATGTTTCCGGCGAGCTTTCAGTGGCTAGACTTGAATCACAACAAGATTTACGGAAGTCTGCCGGGGAGTTTGACCGGACTAAGTTTGCAGTACTTGAACGTGAGTTACAACAGGCTGTGTGGCAAGATTCCTAAAGGTGGAGACCTGCAGAATTTCGATAACACGGCCTATTTTCATAACCGATGCCTGTGCGGATCGCCGTTGCCGGCTTGTTCGTGAAGATCTATTTGCTCCGGCCGATTATTCTAAATAAAAATTATGTTGAGAACAATGGTTTGTATGGGTATCTAAGTTATGGAATGTTTTAAGCTAGCTTTAATTGGAGTTTAATAACTATTTTGCATGTATGTAGGAGGTGTAGAAACCGGTGTTGGAACACGGTCACGGTTTGGGTTTAGTCAACAAAAAGTAGAATTTCTTGAAACGATTCGAGTTTAGGGCTTGTTTGGGATTGCTTATTTTGATGAATAAGTGCTTTTTGTTAAAAGTGCTTATTGACTTATTACTTTTTGAAAAGGAGTTTTTAAAAATGTGTTTGAATTAGCTTTTGTGGTGGGAGGAGTTAATAAGTTGTTTTTAAAAAGTGTTTGTTTTAGCTTTTATATGTAAAATTACTAAAAAGAGGTTAAGTGGCTATAATGTTAGGTGGGTATAAAGTTAAATGAGGGGTATTATGGTAATTGAACACTCAATAAGTCATAAGCAGTTTTGAAAAGCTAGAAAATCCTGACTTATAAAAACTGACTTATTAGCTTATAGGAAAAGCTAAAATCCAAAAGTGCTTATAGGTTTGCCAAACATTAAAAACAACTTATTAACTTTTTAAAAAGTCAATAAGTTAATAAGCAGTTTTTATAAGCAATCTCAAACATGCTCTTAGTTAATAAAAAAAATCAAAACAAAAAAAAGAAAGAAAAGAAAGAAAGTCGAAGCTATTTTTCCTTCAAACGGATTAGGGAAATACATAATTATAATATATTTTTTAATTCTTCTGAAATTACATTTCCTCTATCTAACTTTTAAATAATTTATAAACATTTTTATTATAGACTTGGCTTTTAACTCGTTCAAATAGATTCAATTACTAAACACATGTTTAAATTTAATATTAATTGTTTTAGCTAATTATAGCTTTTGTTTTTCATTCCTCCCGAATTATTTAATAATTAATTATTCAATTATTAAATTACAGTTTAGAGTAACAATTTATTATGCGTACAAATTTTTTTAAACCCAAACCCGTGTAACACACGGGTCTCAAATACTAGTATTATAAATTTATAATATATATCTTTTTTAAGTTTCACCTGTGTCACTATACTCTAGAAAGCTAGGTACTTGAGTGTTTATATATGAAAATGTAATAACCAAGATGAAAATAGGGTGGGAAAATTACCGCAGTAACCATTGACCCAAAACAACTTGACAAAATGGCCATTGACCAAGCAATTTACCAAAATGTCTAACCAATAGGATACTGACACGTCATGTTTTTTTTTTCTATATTCGCCACTCGTATTCTCCATTTCATATAATCATTCTCCATTTCTTAAAATCATTCGCCAATTTGAAGAGCATTCTCCAACCCTATTCGCCATAATTCTCAATAAAATATTCATAAAATTTGGTATTCTCCAACCCTATTCGCCCAATATTAAATTTATTCGCTAGAATAAAAAATATTTAAAAAAATTCAAGAAATTACGTTTTAAACCTTTATTTTTAAATACTGTTCTTTAACGTTTTAAAATTTATAATTCATTCGACTTTTTTTTAATGCTATTTAACAGATAAACCTAAAATAGAATTTTTTTTAACAATTTAATTTTTCTTTATCGAACTTTTAACAGATAAACTTATAATTATAATCAACTTATCTTTATTCTTCACTCCTGAACAAATCTGGTTCCTAATTCAAATATTAAAAAAAAACATTTGTTTAGTCATCTAGCTTGCATTAATTTGATTCTATTTGTGATTCCGAATCGAGTACCAATCTCAAAATTTGAATTTAGTTCAAGTTTCAGCAAATCAAAATTTCACAGTTTTCTTCTTCGAGCTTGGTTCTTCAATGGCGAAAATCGTAAAAAGTTAGCATTCACTTCAATCTTGAGTTCTTTCGGCTCGGTTTTGCTCTACGAATTCATAGCTAGATTCAGTTTTTAGATTTGATCAAGTGTTAACTGATTTCTGATTTATAATTCACTGTTCATTCCGTGTTCGAAGTCGGGTTTTCAAATGATCACCAAAACGTATCAAACCACATCTCATTATAATCGTCTTTCAATTTGGACCGTGACGATGCTTTCGATTTCATGTTTCATTCATGATTGAAGAATATATGATTAATTGAAAATTTCCTTTTCATATAACTTTCATTTGTATGTACGCGATTAAGGGAAAAAAAATTCTCACCGATCTCATTCAAGATTGAAGAAGAGATTAAGGGGGAAAAAAAACTCCCAGACCTCATTCGCTGATCTCCTTTTTCTTCTAACTGATTTTGAAAACAAAATTCTTGCTGTTTAATTGAAAGTGGGTCCCAAATATTTCAATTGTTGTCAGAATTTTTTTTCATATTCGCCGAAACCAATGGCCCATATGAAATTTGTTCGCTAAAAAGAAATTCAGAAGGTTATTCTGGTAAACTGTTTGGTCAATGGCCATTTAATCAATTTATTTTGGGTCAATGGCTACTGTTGTAATTTCCCCCCACGAGTCATCATCTTCTTTCTGGCACTCTGGTCAACATTTTTTCATCACTGTCGAAAAAAATATTCTGGTAAGGCTATATATGTTGGGCTATACATTATACGGCATGAACATTAGTTATGTGGCCCTGGATTATGTGGGCTTAAGGTGTTTACGGGTTGGGCTTCATGGGCCGGTTTCACCTTTTTGGGGTTTATGATTGTAGCTAGGGCTTTTGTGTGGGTAGTATAAAGGATGAACTTCAAATGATAAGTTTGTTTTGGGTAAGAAGGAAGAGAAGTAATTTCAGCCATTAGCCATTGGATCTTGATCTAATAAAAAAGGAATGAGGGGTATTTTAGTTTTAGCCACTTTTGTTGACTTTTTATCTACTTCCCCTATTTTTTTTAAACATTCATAAATTTCAATTCACATACGACATTATTTTTTTTTAAAAAAAATACACCATAAAAACGAGCATTTTTCTATCTTTAAAACGCATATAGTGTTACTATATAAAAAATGAAAAAAAAAATACTCTTTCGATTTTTGACACAGTTCATTGTGTCATTGTGTCAAAATGTTCAGATCATTGTGTTATTGTGTCGTCGTGTCAAAAGTATATATAGTGTTGCTATATATAAAATTAAATACTCTTTCGGTTTTTGGCACAATATGAAACAATGATCTGAACATTTTGACACATCATTGTGTCATTGTGTCAAAATGTTCACATCATTGTGTCATTGTGTCGTCGTGTCAAATTGTTCACAATGACACAATGATCTGAACATTCTGATACAATCGAAAGAGTAAAAAAAGTTTAATTTTTTATATAGCAACACTATACGCGTTTTAAAGATAAAAAACGCTCGTTTTTATGGTGTAATTTTTTTAAAAAAAATAATGTCGTATCTAAAAGTTATGAAGGTTTAAAAAATGGAGAGAATTTGATAAAAAATCAAAAATACTTTTCCATCTTTTATTTTCTTTAGTTTTTCTCTCTAATTTACCCAGAAAAATCTTAAGCCATAGATCTTCATTTAAAATCTAATGGCTATGATTCCTTCTTATCCTTTTTATCCAAACTAAATTTCTCACAATAATCTCACCCGTAGTATAAATACCCTTTAGTTTATTATTAGGATAGGCTTTTGATTACGATTTTTGGTTGCTCACTGTATTTACGATCGTGAACTCACTCTAATAGAAGATTGATCGGTTTTCATTCAAGATTTGATTGTGTTGCTTTGTTTTTCATCTCATATCAAGTCTATTTCATCATCTTCTTGTCGAATCAGTCACAAACAAGGTTTCCGCACTTGTTTATGACAAAGATATCGTGAACGATTGTTGTCTCGGGACCAACAATATCCACTCTTTTCTCTTCTTTCTTCCCTCTCAAGTCTCAAGTCTCATCTCTTTATTTCTACTAACCAATCTCCATCGATTATATTTTAAAGTGAAAAACTAAAAGATCCATCAAAGGAGATATCACTACTAACAGAATTTTACAGGCCAGAGGGTCAAGTGACCCCCTTGAGGTAATTTGGAACCTACGTTGAGTTGAGAAAACTTTGGAATCGACGGAGTCGACGGAAGCGGAACGTCCCCAAGATCAACCCCCGTCTCCGGCGAACCGGAAGCGGAAGGGAAACATTTCTCAGCCGTTTCCGCCGCCGTTTCCGTCCCCTGGACGCTTCTGATAGTTTTATTATAAAGTTGTGTTTAGTTATGTAACAAAGGGATTTGAAATGAAATAAAATCTTTTAATCAATAATTTAGTACTATTTCAATATTTCTTAGAAATTATTTACTTTAAATTACATGCCCTTAAATTAAAATTAAAGGGGCATTTACATATTTCCCCCTACTAAGTCATTTTATTACATATATACCCAAGTCTAAAATTTAATTACATATATCCCCTTCCTAAACCATATATATTACATATTTACCCAATTCATTTAAATTAACTAATTAAATGACTATTTTACCCTTATTAATATTTACATATTTCCCCTTCTAATATCACTAATTACATATTTATCTAAAAGAAATTTATATATTTCACATTCTATATTATATATTTACACATTTTACCCTTCTAATATTATTAACTAGATATTCACTAATTTAGCTTCTTAATATAGCTTAGAGTTGTGTTCTATGTGTTTTATATCTGAAAAATACCTGAATACATTTTTATAAGGTGGAGAAAGTATAAATTTACAAAATAATTAACCATATAAATACTTGAAAAAATATAGGGTATAGGGTATTTATATTTCATATACAAGAATTATAAAAATCAAACTAATTCTAATTATCTTTGAACCAAGGTTTCCATTCAAGTTGAATAAAAAAAGATGTGTTCATCCTCAGTTATAGAATTCAATTCGTCTTTGAATCTAGTAGCAGATTCATCCCGAATCAAATACAATAAGAACTCAATCAATAAAAGTAGTAAACATAACATAGCGCTACTTAATTTCTTATCCATGAACAAATCAATCAGAAACCCAGATTGTTATCTCAAATAAACAAATATTGTTTGTAAACTCAAACCGAAAGAAACCCAAATTGCAGTAGGCAAAGGTAGTGACGACCGACGAAACCCAGATTAACTATTATTATTAGCAAAAACTCCATAATATTTTCGATTAGGTTACCAAAGCTAGTAAGCTACTGCAATCAAGGATGGATTCCAAACCAAAGTTACTCCAGCTATTGTCGTTTCAGTCGGACCACCGTCGCCGATTACTGTTTATGTCAATCAGACCACCGTTGCCGGACGAGAGTTGGGGTTTTTGTCGCCTTCGTCGTCAACGTCGCCTAGGTTGGAGGAGAAGACGTGCGTTCGTTTCAATCGGACCACCGTCGTCGGTTCCTGTTCGTTTCAATCAAACCACCGTCGTCGGACGAGGTGGGGTTTAGGTCTTCGTCGCCGGTTGAAAGAGAAGATGCGTAAATGGAAACGTCGGCGTGGTTAGGTCGCCGTCGTCGGTTCCCAATTGATTTTGTGATCTCCGTTTTCTTCTGAATTCTGATGTAAACGTAAATTGGATTTTAGTGAAAAAAAATTTAAATTAGAAGGGTAAAAGGGTAATTTAATATGAAAAAGGGGATATATGTAATTAAATTTTAGGCTTGGGTATATATGTAATTATATAGCTTACTAAGGGGATACATGTAAATGTACCTAAATTAAATTGATTAAAGAAATTATATAAATATACAAAGGGAATTGGTGGTGAATAGGAGACTTTTTGTGTCTCATAGTTTGGCCACAAGATTTTGTGGTTTTGACAGTTTATACCCCTCTCTCTCATTCCTAAATAGCTTCACGACGTTTCTTTCTCTTTCAGTTTAGGGTTTTCCCCATTATATCTCTCTCTCTCTCAAGATGTCCCTCCCTCTTAAACACACAGACCAGGGAGAAAAGGCGTCGTTCATCTTCTTCTTCGCGTGTTTAACTTAATCACATGTTAGCTTTTCCATTAAGCTTCAATCTCTTCTTCAGTTTCACTATATCTCTGTTCTAGGCCTTGATTTCAAACTCTATCTTCTATCGATGCAGAGAGGGACCTCTAATCTTCAATCATCTCTTCCTCAGGTTTGATATATCTCCATTCTAGGGCTTCGGTTGATTTAGAAGAAATCCCCGTGGAATAGGGATTTTTGGTTTGGGGTTTTAGAGCATTTTGGTCATCACCATTCACCTCTCTCTCTCTTGCTACTCCGATCTGAGGTCAAATCCCCAGTTTGCATGTTCCGATCTGACCCTCACGATGACTATCTTCGTTCCCCCCTGTTCGAATCCAACCAATCACCGGCGGCAGCTAGGGTTCGAGAGGTGGTCGGTGACGACGGCAACTCTGGCGACTCCGGCGACTCCTGAAATCTTTACTCCAGCCTCCACTCGGTAAGGATCTGAAAACCGCGACGGCAACTAGGGTTCGAGAGGTAGTCGCTTACGAGCAAGTATGTGATTTTTCTTTCTTTTGTATTGCATGTTTGATTTTTGTTGGGATTGCTGTTTCTTGAATTTAGATTTTTTGTTTTTGTGTTTTGACTTTGTGCTTTTCACTTATGACTGCTCCGATTTTGATTTTACATGAAATTGCATTCAAATAGTTTTAGTATTCTGTATTTAGGTTTAAACTTCTTTAGTCTAAGGTGTTTTTTAATTATAATTAAAGATGGGATGGCTATTTAGAAGTTGATTGATTTGTTAATTTTTTATTTTCTCTTTTGTAATGTTTTGAGTGTGGTTTCTTATTGCTATAGACATTGTTCTTTTCTATGTTTTTGTTAATGGTAGGTCATCACATACGTTGTGTATATTGTTGTGTGTTCATAAGCAATATCTATATCTTTATGTATGTTAGTGGTTATTGTTTTGAGTACTTAGGGTTTAGATTTTTTGTTGTTGTGCTTTTGCATTGAATTAGTTTAGTATTCTGTCTTTGATCTAGCAGTTTAAGAGCAAGCCACTAAGGTTTAAACATAGTTAGTTTATGGTGTCTTTTACTATAATTAAAGATGTGATAGTTGTTTAGAAGCTGACTTTATTAATTTTTAATTTTTCTGTTGTATTGTTTTGAGTGTGGTTTCTAATTGTTATACACATTGTGTTTAAGGTATTGTTTAACTAAAATTAAAAGGTATGATGGCTATTCACAAGTTAAGTTTGTTACTTTTCTGATTTTCTTTTATGTATTTTCATTAATGGTATTATTTTGAGTACTCATATATTTTACTTCCCTTTGTGTGTTGCAGGTTTATATTGCCATCTCTTTGTGGGTTAGTTTTTGGTTTGTGTCTTCGTATTTGCATTTCATTTCTAAAGGTATGGTTTATCTTAGAGAAGTTACTCTTCCAATATTCGATGCATCTTTGGCATGTTGGCTATTAAATCTTATAGTACTATAGAAAGTTTAAGCATGATGTATGTTATTTATCATGTCTATACATTTAGAGAGTCATTTCTTACTTTCTATGGATTAGAAACCTAAAAATGTCATGTATTTCTTTGTAGACTTGCACATTCAACAAAAGATATGCTTAAGCCAATTACTGTCAATTAGTGTTAATTAGAAACCTGAAAGTGTCATACTTCCATAGTTCACTTCTGCAGGCTCCATATATCTAAGGCTATAATAAGTTTTCTTCATAATTAAATAATGAGATTTAATAGCCTGAAAGTGTCATAATGAGTTTGCATATACCTGAAAGTGTCATACTTCTGCAGGCTCCACACTTCCATGCTTAAGCCAATTTGGGTTCGTATAGGTGTTTTTTGTGGTTCCCGACGGCAGTATGGGGGTCGTATTTAAGCATTAAGTGAAGAGCAACAACCGCGATGTAGGTATTTTGTTTGCTTTTGGGGGTTTTTTTTAATCTCTATATAATTTACAACTTGCAATAGATCTCATGTTGGTTTGTATTTGTTTTGGGAGTCCGTTTTGGTTCGGATCAGAATGTATATGATTGAATGTGTTTGGTTATGGCAATCTGAATATGCAGGTGGAATGGCAATGATGATTACACGTCGAATAAACAAGTGAAGAGATGACAGATTGTCTTTTGGCGAGGCAAAAAACGTGATTGTTAATTGCAGCCATAGACTTTCATGGATACTCATTACTTGATTGACTAATCTGAGCCTTATGGCAGTGATTGTCATGAACTGGGAAATAAGATAGGTGATTAAATTCTTATACTGATGTATTCTTTTTTTTATCTTACAGGGGTTTTTTGTGAAGACATTTGAGTGCTTACATAACCGGGTTTGATGTCTTATGCTCTTCCTTATCGATAGGTAAATTAATTGCTAAGTTCTCCATTGGTAAGTTGAACAAATTCATTTAAACTTTTGATTCATATCGATATAGTTCTCAATCATTAATAAATTATTGAAACTGAGACAAGTGACAAAGTTATGAGGCACTAAATCAAATGCTAACATCTACCTAATTTGTTGTCAGTACTTTTTTAGTAACTTTAGGCAAAGAAACCTATTTCAACTTGAAAGAATAGAAATGCTACATTTGATGCCTGAAAGATTGTTGAATACATGAAAGATAAATATAATTATCTTTCACATCAAGTTATTAGTGTATATTGCTTCTGGTCTTTGCATATTGACTATTCCAAAGAGGTAATATTGTTGATTGATGTATAGGTTCAGAAGTCATCATATGATAATTCAAAAATACCTACAAATCAAGTAATTAGCAGTTCAAGGTATGTTCTATTCTACTGGCTTACAAGTTATAGAATGTGGTTCTTTTTAGATTCATTTACACTGCTTTTGTTCTTATATTCAGTTGAGCAAGCAATATTTGCAAATTTATTTATGTTTATTTGAGAATTTTGATTCCTCTTTTACATAATGTAACTCACTCAACTCTTTTTTATTAGTAATCAAAAGCCCTTTGTTGGTTAATGAAAGCTATATTTATTATAGGTTTATGTATATTTACATATAAGAGCCCATAACTTATGCATTTGCTTGATTTTGGCTTAAGATATCTTGCTGTCAAGATCATTGATTGCTAAAAGTCATTGGATTGATCATGTTAGTTGATGTCATCTGACTACTTAGGATGCATCAGAAGTAGGAAACACCTTGCAGAGCAGTGACACAAACACACAAACTAAAAAGCTCAATTTCTATCATGCGGCAAACATGTATGTCTATTCTCTTTCTTTTGCTTCATTTCTTTTGCAATTTTTATGTTCTGTTAACAGGAGCCTAAGCACTTTGATTTGATTTTCTTCGTTGCTTTGCGTATTTGCCAAATTCTGCATTCAACCTGCTCCATTATGATTATGCTCTTGCAGCGTGGATCTAAAGTTTTTTTTAGAAATGGTATGTACATCTGATGGAAGCTGAGGAAGTAGTGACGAAGCGAAGGTGGTTCAGGTATTGCGTTTCTCTTTTGTCTTGCATGTTTGATTTTGTGTTGTTTAGTTGCCTTTCGTACACCTTCTCATGTTTTGCGTTGATTTGGTTTTTGTTTTTACAAGCTATTGAGCTTCATTGAGTTTTGATTGTTGTGTCTAATTAGCGTTGCGTGTTTAGAATTGGGAGATTTGTTGCTGACCTAATTTCTATGTTGTTGCTGTTTGGCTTTTTGGTTGTTACATTCACTTAATAGTTGCTGATTTTGGAATTAGGTAGTCTTTAAGTTATTTGTTTTGCTTTTCTGTGAATTTTGGTTTTGATTGCTTCATAATATGAGAAGGCTTTTCAATCGCAGTTTGCTTCATAATGTGTCTGCATCCTTTTCTTTTTACATCTGGACTGGAAAATTTCATCAACTTATGTGAAGATAGGTAAATTTGTTCATAATTTTACATGATTTTGTCTATGTAATTCAAGCACATTGTAAATGAAACACATCATACATTATACACTATTCATCCATCTTTCAAATTGAAAACGACATGACAATGTTTCATGTTCGTTCGACAAGCCTATAACAGACTTACTCTACTGATATTATGATGGTACTATAATTGTTTAGTATATATGTTCTTAGACATGTTTAGCCTCATGTTTACTATATGAATTTTTACTATAACTTAGTCTACAGTTTCAACCCCGCGGCAACGCGCGGGGGGGTCACACAACTCGTTTATAACAATTTAAATCTGTCCATAACTCAACTAAGAACAACTTAAAAAAAAAATATAATTACAATTGCATTACATTTCATAAAAACAAACTCCTCGTAAGATTTCAAATCCACTTTAATATGTCATCAGATACGTTGAAATATCTATTTAGCCTAAAACAGCACATGGTTTTATATTAAGTTAAAGTCAAGATGTATCCAAATTCATGATTTTATATTCAATCTAATCGTAGCAGTCAATTAGCTTTTGAATTCTTAAAGTCGACGCTTCTATATATCATATGTTGGTTTTCTCTATGGTGTATAATACTATAATATGTCAAATATTTTTATTAAATTTATACTTTTGGTATTGATTGTATAAGATCAGCCCGTAATGGGGCAGCCCACCACCATGGATAATAATTAATAAATGAGAATAATAGATCCAGCCATTTCAAAACACGACCATTTAAAAAATAATTAATGTTGAATGAGATATGCTTGCTTGAAAGTTTCTGGTTTAAAATCTTTAAATAATAGATATGGTGAAGTTAATCTAAAATCTGGATGTTCATCGATGATACTAGTTATTTGACTAATGTGAGTACCATCAGTCCTGTATAAAATAACACACATACGATGGATGTGGTCATGTGGACATTGTAGAGTGATAGGTAATTAGGAGATGGCCAGGAGGACGGTGTGAAGGAACGAATAAGGAGACAGAGCTAGATGTGACGCAGAGATGTTTTCACATACAAGGGAGCATGAACGAAAAGAGGGACCTGAGATTTTTCACACTCTTAACTATGTGTTTCCATTTGATATTATCTGTAATCAGTCAGAATATAATGAAATAATAACTTCCCTTTGCCTTCCCTTAATTTAATATTACATTCTCGTTTACTTCAATAGAGTTGAGTTTATCCCGACCTATACTGGGAGAAATTTTATTCTTTATTGGCGTCATTCGATAGTGACGCGATTTTTTACTTTCTGCTAAGAAAGAAGCACCTGTGAATTTCTTGACCGACCTGTTGGCTGAAAAATTAACCCTCAGACGACTGTTTGATATTTTAGTCTTTGGATGGATAGGAGGGGAACACACATGTGTGTAGATCTAATGGGGGTTTCCCCTCTTATGGGCTTGGGGAATGGTGTTTTCATAGTGGATCAGCCTGCTTTAAAAGTTGTTTCGGGCAAAATAACCAAACACTTGAAAGTGTGCCTTGAGAATTGATGTGGATGTCGTGGTCCACTTAAAAACAAGTAAATTTGGGTCTTAACTCACCTAAACTAGTACGGGTAGATAAGGTGTCGAATCCTTGTGGAGTATGTGAAAGTGTTCAAATTAACCAAATATCTTAACTTTGGAAAATTGGATTTTAATAATCCAAGTTATTACCAATTGGCCAATATTAATCCCAATTTCAAAATTGGCCTACATTAATCCCAATTATTAAGGTGTTGGATTTCATTGGACCCCCGTTAAGTTTTCCTTAACTCCGTTAGTTTTTTGCTGACGTGGCAGCCACGTGGCTTTTATTAATCAGTGCCACGTCAGCAAAAAACTAACGGAGTTAAGAAAAACTTAACGGGGGTCCAATGAAATCCAACACCTTAATAATTGGGATAGGCCAATTTTGAAATTGAGATTAATATTGGCCAATTGGTAATAACTTGGATTATTAAAATCCAATTTTCCCTTAACTTTTATGAAAGCAAAGATTGGATATTTTTTAGTTGCTTGTGAGAATAGAACTTTAGCTTTGATTTGTAAACAATTTATAAAAAGGTAATCCTCTCCGGGTTCAGTTTTACAAAACTCAATTGATTTTAGTTAACTTAGTGGGAATTCATTAGGAGTGATACGTGTATGATTAATCAAGTGATAGATGTGCATTGGAACTTAACGGATTCTATTCACACAACCACCAATTCAGTTAACTTAAAGACAATAAAACCAAATCTTTTTAATGAAAACCCATAATTGAATTTATCTAAACTTAATAGGTTAACAATCCAATCCCAATATTCCAATTAGTACAACTAGAAACATATGAAAATCAAATAATCCCTATACCGGGAGAAGATTGTGGATGATTTAGCCACTCATGGTCATCATTGAATTGAGAATGGTTGATTCAATGTTGATTGCCTAAAAGAACTGGATTCTTGGGTGATTCGAAACTCCAAAATCGCCTTGAAAAATACTAAAAACAACTAGGAAAAGTTCCTAGCTCGTAACCCTAAGTTTGTTTTAAATAGATAGGGGAATAAAATCCCTAAAGTTAGCAACAAAAACCTACATGGGACGTAAATTACACCCACGTAATTCACACCCCTAGCTGATAAATCTTCCAAACCTTCTGTTTTATGCTCTGATAATCGCACATTTTTAACACATGACGTAAATTACGTCACGTAGGGCGTACCTTATGTCCCTGCCTCTTTTTTCTTCATTTTATCAGTTTCTAACTTTGTATCATAGCCATATTCTTCCTTGTTCCCGAATTACATCTAAATTGCATCCTTTAAGCTTCAAGTACTTGCAATTCGTAACATTCTCAATGTAACTGATGAATCACAAAATCTCACCGCATTAGAGTGTGATTTAATGTTTCAACGGGTTAAAGCTCTAATGAAGATTGTAAAAAATTTGTGAGAAGGAGATAAGAAGGTTGGTGATAGACTGAATAAACAATACAATGTGTTTGAGAGAAAATATGTGAATTACACCCTTAAGTGTGTGTATCGTCAAAAGATCCTTTAAAAGTATTACAACAACCCTATTTATAGAACCTATACATCTCATCTATATTACTTAACATTTGCGCTTTGCTGCATTGGAACTTCATTCGTGAAGAACCCCTTCAGACAACTCTCACCATTTCCGAGCTCATTCAACCCTTTTGCTTCTTGATCGGTTCTGATTGGATACATTTCCGTCCCGTTTAACCAATTTTGACCTATATTCATCAAGTCTCCCTAGTCTATTAATTATTTATAGAAAAGTTATGGACTATATTAACTTCGATGTTTGATATCCCATTCATCTTAACTCTACTTTAAATAACGTTTGGTTCATTTTGTTATGGTCACAAATTAGAACCTACACCCCGGAAATAATTATTTATATAACATAGATAACACTTTTACTTAATTTTTCCAACAACTAATGGTCAAATCCTCCACCATCATTCCTTTCCAATGTTCTTTTTCCACTGGGTAGTACAACCCGCCATCACAACCGACAAGCAATAAAAGTGTCAATTCGGATAATTTTATCATAACCCAAGTGGAAGCCCATCCACAATCAAAAGGCCACCCCTTCATCCTAAGACCATATGTAGTGGAGGCATGATTTGCTATTTTCGCGTTCCATAGCGTCCCCAAGGGCGCTATGAGACCGTTGGTGGCGTAAAGTGCATAACGCTAATCGATTTGTTTATTCCAAGAATTACAGCCGTTGAACGGCTATATTGCCCAACTTATTTTTAATTAAATCTATATATATACACACATTATACTCATTTTAACATGCAAACTCCTTATTTTCTTTCATTCTTTTTAAAAAAGTTATACTTCTATCCTCTCCACTTTATAAAAAATGTCATTCCCTTCATCATTTTTTATAACTTCCACGCTGACGAAGAAGACGAGGTGATTTCGTCTGAGATAAAATTTATAGCAGAGTCTTCCACTCTTGTTCCACGACCAGTCATGACAAGAACGCCAATTGAACGTGATCGACATGCAACAAACACCTGATTGATGAACGGTTATTTTACTGATTCTCCAAGATACCTCGATCCTAAAATGTTCAAACGTCATTTCTGGATGAGTAAACATGTGTTTTTACGTCTAGCTAATGATTTAGAAGGAAAATATGTTTACTTTCAATAATGATGTGACGGACGAGGAAAGCTTGGATATTCACCTCTATTAAAAAATGTACACTGGCATTACGCGTTTTGGCGTACGTCAACACGACAAACATCAACGATGAGTATTTAAAGATGACCGAGAAGACAATGGGAGACACTTTGACGCATTTCGCTAAAGGTATATACTGTTTATTAATTAAATAAAGTCTATATTTAATTTATACTTAAATGTTATTTTATATGTTGTTTATTTTTAAAGGAATTAATGAACTATATGGGTCACACTATTGGAAAAAGCCAACGTGGAATGATCTTCAAAATTTATATATTACATCATGAATAAATACATGGTCTACCATGAAAGATTGGTAACATAGATTGCTTGCATTGGAGTTCGGATAACTGTCCTACTGCGTGGAGAGATCAACACACTCAGGGTGACCAAAAGGGCCCGACAGTCAATCTACAAGTCGTTTGTTCAAGTGATCGATAGATTTGACATGTTCACTTTGGTGTAGCCGGATCCAACAACGAAATCAATATTTTGGAGGGATCATCAATTACGTATCGGAGACGGGAGCTAAGGCCTCATTTTATGCAAACTAAAACTACTACTCACATGAATATCTTTTGAGTGATGACATATATCCAGAGTTTTTCTTCATCGTCAAGACCTTAAAAGACCCCACTGACGAAAAAGGAGGTACGTCAAAAATGTCCAAGAGTCTGCAAAGAAAGGACATAGAGTGTTGCTTCGGTAATCTTAAGAAGAAATTGTGTTTTGTGAAAAATCCTTAACGCTTATGAACAAATAATAAAATGAGCGATTGTATGTGTGCTATTATCGTCATGCATAATATGGTTAAGAAGGACGACGGTAAAGCGATATTTATTGATCATCTAATCTAGAGGTTGTATCAATAAATATCTGACTTTTATGTTTATTACTAGTACTTTAGATTACTTATAAAGCATAGAGTGGATCAGGCGCATCAAGAGAGAGCACAAAATTGATTTCATCGTCCTACAAGAAACACAATTCTGCAACCCCTCAAACCTGAACCCCTCCTCCTTTTGGGGACAAACGGCCTGTGAATTTGCAATCTCGGATGCTTTTGGTCGGTCTGGTGGACTACTGTGCCTATGGGACCCAGGTATTTTCGCTGTATCAAACATTATAAAGCATAGATACTATTTGCAGGTTACTGGAAGTATGGCAGGTACCTCGGATTCGATCAACATCACAAATATATATGGACCTCAAGATTCCCTGGTCAAACTAGCACTGTGGAATGAATTGGAGACAATCACAGACCCGAGCTTGCCGGGTCTCCTCATAGGCGATTTCAATGTGGTTCGAGAGGAAAACGAGAGGCTTAACTCGGTGTTTTACCAGCTAGATGCAGACAGATTCAACGGTTTCATTCGCAGGAAAGGTCTCAAAGAAATTAAACTAGAAGGCAGAAGATTTACATATATATCTAAAGATGGTACAAAACTCAGCAAACTGGATAGAGCTCTTGCAACTCCTGCACTACTCAGGCTATGGTCGAGTGCCACTCTAACTGCACTACCCAGAGAGCAATCAGATCACTGTCCACTGGTACTATGCTCAAATCCGGGTAACTATGGACCAATTCCCTTTAAGTATTTCAGTTCCTGGTCAAGTAAACCTGGGTACTTTGAGGCTGTTAACAATGCGTTAGGTAAGGACATCTCCCTGCCTGAAGGTCGATTAGATAAATCAGATTGTAGACTTGCACAGAAACTCAAAAATGTCAAACTTGGGCCCAAAGAATGGAGTAAAAAAACTAGGCTGCGAGAAGAACAGGATCTGGTGTTATGCAAGGACCTTTTAAACGG
Source organism: Deinandra increscens subsp. villosa (assembly GCA_039602395.1). Lineage (NCBI taxonomy): Eukaryota > Viridiplantae > Streptophyta > Magnoliopsida > Asterales > Asteraceae > Deinandra > Deinandra increscens. The sequence goes on from JBCNJP010000016.1 coordinate 7,926,835, forward strand.
CCTTGAGTTCAAGGCTGGGGTGTTAGGACTTTTGGATTCAGAAATCGAATTAAGGCTTAATACTATGAAAAAAATCAAGGAAATTGAAGAGTAGCGTGCAGCAGACCTCAAACAAAAGGCTCGGATCAGGTGGGCTCTTGATGGAGATGAAAACTCGACATTCTTTCATGGGCTTATCAAATACCGAAACTCGAAGACCAGGATACAGGGATTAATGATGAATGGGAACTGGGTCGATGATCCTGCACTTGTCAAAACCCTTACGTTCAACTTTTTCAAGGAAAAATTCGCTGAACCTAAGGTTAACAAACCTCGTTTCACCTCTGATCTCTTCAAGAAGATTAGTGATACAGATGCACAGACGTTAACTCAACCATTCTCTGAAATTGAAATTAAAAGTGCCATCTGGGATTGTGGAGCAGATAAAGCTCCTGGTCCTGACGGGTTTAATTTCCACTTCTTCAAATTACATTGGGTAGCCCTTAAGGATGATTTTATTCAGGTCCTGTCAGACTTTCACGAATCTGGAGCAATCTCCAAAGGTTGTAACTCATCGTTCATTGCCCTCATTCCAAAAATAAAGTGCCCGACTTCTCTGAGTGAGTACAAACCGATCAGCCTGGTGGGGAGTATAAACAAAGTCATTGGAAAAGTCCTGGCAAATAGACTAAGGGGAGTGTTAGGGGCTGTAGTTTCTGATGTACAATCGGCTTATATAAAAGGGAGGTTCATATTAGACGGGCCCATGATCATGAACGAAACCTTGGCATGGCTTAAATCTTCCAGGTGACAAGCAATGGTTTTTAAGGTGGATTTCGCAAAAGCATTTGACTGTCTTAGTTGGAAGTTCCTTGACTCGATTCTGGATCAGATGAACTTTCTTAAGAAGTGGAGGTCCTGGATTCTCGCATATCTTACCTCTGCCCGCTCCTCAGTACTAATAAATCGCTCTCCAACACTAGAGTTTGATTTGCAGCGAGGGGTCAGGCAGGGAGACCCCCTATCTCCTTTTCTTTTCATTCTAGCCATGGAAGCCCTCCACCTTGCCATTGAAAAAGCTATTGCCGTCAGATTATTTCATGGTGTTCGTTTGCCGAGCAACAACATCACCTTATCCCATCTGTTCTACGCCGACGACGCTGTATTTCTCGGCGAATGGTCTTATCAGAATGTGACATCACTTACCAGGATACTTAATTGCTTTCATCTTGCCTCAGGCCTCCAAGTTAGTTTTGAGAAATGCAGACTTTTTGGGATAAACTCGGATGCAAATGAAGTCAACCAGATGGCTTCCATTCTGAATTGCAAGGTTGGGAATCTACCCTTCAACTATTTAGGTATTCCCATTGGCGCAAACATGAGGCTCAAGAGACATTGGCAACCCATTATAGGTAAATTCAAGGCACGGCTATCCCAATGGAAGGCTTAGTTTTTATCCTTTGGTGGTAAATGCACTCTGCTGAAGGCTGTACTTGGGAGTCTCCCCTTATATTACATGTCCATATACCGTGCTCCGGCCTCTATCATTGATGCACTGGAAAGCATACACCGTCGGTTTTTCTGGGGTGGTTCGCAACAAAAAAAGAAGATAATTTGGATTGCTTGGGCCCGTATACTTGCTCCCAAGGACATGGGGGGGCTGGGTATCGGCAGTCTTAAGGCTGCAAATGCTGCATTGTTATCAAAGTGGGTCTGGCGTCTCAAGTCAGTGCCACTTGCATTATGGTCTAAGGTGATTACTGCCATTCACACCTCCAGAAGAACGTCTATCTCGCTGCCCCTCAGAAAAAGGATCCCCGGTATGTGGAAGATGATCCCTCAAGTTTATGAAGACCTGCGTTCCCTTAATATTGATGTTCTAAACTCAGGTACTACTCATGATTTTTGCTCGAAAGAGGTTAGAGTGGGGCTGGAAAAACTTTTATCGAGTAATTATGAGTACAAGCATACTTGGTTACACTGGATACCGAAAAAAGTTAACTTTCATACATGGCGAGCTGCAATCAATCGATTACCAGTGAAGGAGGAACTTGTCAGACGAGGTATCGTTGTCGCAAACCCATGCTGTCCCTGGTGTTCAAATCCAACAGAATCGGTTGCCCATTTGTGTCTCGAATGCCCATATTCTAACTAGGTATGGAGCCCTATAAGTACTTGGTGCAACTACAACTTTGTAACTTCCGGGTCAATACAAGACCTCTTGCTACAGCCCACGTCACTCCAGTGTTGCAAAGGCCAGAAGGTGTTGCAGTCCGTGATATCCTGCACTCTCTGGCTCTTATGGACTGCCAGGAATGAAAAGGTTTTCCAGAATCATAACACACTCCCGAGGACCATTGCGGAAGAAGTCAAAGCAACAACTTTCATTTGGCTTAAGTATCGAGCCAAACTTGCGGGTCTTAACTGGAACAGCTGGTCTCAAAATGCCATGTACTTTCTATAGTTTTCTCCTCCCTTGTATGTTGTAATGTTATTGTATAGTTTCTCGTTTCTAGCTTCTCGCTAGCTAATAAAATCTCTTGGCTTTTCTAAAAAAAAAAAAAATCTTAAAAAATACTAACTTAATGTTTGAAAAAAACTAAAAATAATAACTTAAGAAGCCGTAATCTCTTTTGCCACTACAAAATCTATAAATACACATCCAAACTCAAACAACAAAACCCACCCCAAAAATGAAGACATCCTCATTCTTCATAATCTCAATCATCTCTATCCTCACATGCCTTAATCTCCCCACCCACACCCTCTCCCAAACCTGCAACAAACAAGACGAAAAAGTCCTCTTCCAAATCAAGAAATCCCTAGGAAACCCTTACCTTTTAACCTCATGGCAAAAAACCCTAGATTGCTGCCAATGGTACAATATCGAATGCGACAGAAACACCAGCCGGATCATCGCCCTCACCATCTTCACCGGCAACATCTCCGGCCAAATCCCCCCTCAAGTCGGCGACCTCCCGTTCCTCCAAACATTGGAGTTCCGAAAACTCACCAACCTCACCGGACAAATCCCGCCGGCGATCACCAAACTCACCCACCTTACCACGCTCCGGCTCAGCTGGACCAATCTGTCCGGCCCGGTGCCGGCGTTCATTAGCCAACTCACGAACCTAAATTTCCTAGATCTTTCGTTCAATGATCTCACCGGATCTATCCCGCCGGAGCTTGGAAAGTTGACGAAACTTGGGGGTTTACACCTGGATAGGAATAAGCTCACCGGAGCTATACCGGAATCGTTCGGGAGGTTCACCGGAAGTGTGCCGGATCTTTATCTTTCGCATAACCAGCTTACGGGAGATGTGCCGAAATCTTTAGGGTATCTGAATTTTACGGTGATTGATTTTTCGAGAAACAACCTCACAGGTAATTAACTGTTTGATTTTCGTCTATATTAGGATAAAAAATTTTAAAAAATTCGTAGAAGCCTGGCAAAATGTGATATTGTCGACAAAATTATGACAAAAAAAATTTGCGGGGAAACGCGTCAGAATATATTGGTGGGAAAGTCAACATAACAGAATTCCACAAAAACGGTCTTTTAATATATAAATGAAATATGATTGGTGGCGATAAAAAGACTTGTGATTGTGATGTTCAAAGTTGGATATTCGAGTTTTTAGGTTTTACCATCTAAATATTGAACTGGATATTTTTTTTTTATAATAAGCTTAATTAATATAAATATTACTTAGTTTTTAGAATTTTCGTTGCTGTTGACCGTTAAAAAATGGTTTTATTTCACCAACAGAATAGCAACTTATGTAATCTAAATCATGGTTTAAAATCGTTTATGCCTGTTTGTTAACAATTAGTAAAATCATTTTTTTCTTTAACAAAACGGCTAAATTTTATTATATTTTATAAGATCCGAACCCTTAATCTTAAGAAGAATAACACTTAAATTTTAATTGGTAAAACTTTGCCAATTGGACCTAACTCCCACCCTGATAAATCGTTTTTTTAATATAAAAATCGTCAACGGTAATCACAAGTTTGACTATCGTTTATTATACTTAATGTCTTCTAGAGTGACAGATTTAAGTTCAAAATCGACAATTGATTTGTTTTAAAATAGAAAATCCTTTTATTTCACACTTCATGATTGATTTCAGGAACGGTCTAATCGTCGGAAATTAGTTATTTTATTGTGTAGGAAATTAAATTTGACTAAAAAAGTGTCTATTTTCTAGCATTTTTGTAGTATATATCAAATGTTAAGGGTTACATAAACTTAACAGTGATAGGTTTTTGGAGAAGTTAACAATCATATGATTCATATCTGACAGGTGATTTAAGCATGTTTTTTGGACCCAACAAGACGATTCAAATAGCCGATTTCTCAAGAAACAAATTCCAGTTCAACCTCTCAAACGTGGAGTTTCCGGCGAGCTTAACTTCACTAGACCTAAATCACAACAAGATTTACGGAAGTCTGCCGGCGAGTTTGACCGGACTAAATTTTCAGTACTTGAACGTGAGTTACAACAGGCTGTGTGGCCAGATTCCTCAAGGCGGAGATCTGCAGAAGTTTGAGACCACCGAGTATTTTCACAACCGGTGCCTATGTGGGTCGCCGTTGTCGGCATGTTAGGTTCTTGATCGAATGCAGATATATATTTGAGTTTCCTAAATAAGTGATGAATATAATATAAAATGGGAAAAGAATAAAGTAAGAATGGATAAGACCGTTCCCAGACGCCACCGTCGCATTTATTGTTCCCGGTTTAGGTGGATCCCGATTGATTCCTGTTGTTTTTTGTTTTTATATATTAAATTATTAATATATATGTATCACGTGAAAAGGTATTATTGGTTTTTAGTCGTTAATCAGTCACTATACGTGAAAGATTGGCAATATCACAGCAAACTTCACTCAAATTTCTGGTGATTATTATTCAATAATAATAATGATTAGACTCTTAGGTAGCGTTTGGTACGTAGGAATGAAAAATGACATGTTTGGTTGCATATTGAAATTATAGGATTTCTTTCACTTTTAAAGATTTTCATTTAATAAGAGATGAGTGTTTTTTTTTTCGATTTCTCAAAGAATGGAATGAAATATTCATTTCCAATAAGATCTTTTCTTTAATTTTTTACGGAAAAAAATTAAGACAAAAAAGATATATAAAAAATATAAGGTAAAAATATGAAATTAAAATTAAATTAAATAAATAAATAATAATAAAAGTAAAACTAAATTAGAAAAATATAGAAACAAACAAATTAAAAAATATAAATTATACCATTTTATAAAAATAAATTAATAAAAATATAAAATTAAAACATTAGAAAATAAAAATATAAAATATATATTTTAATTTAAATGTAAATATTCGTAAATTTCTATTCAATTACTTTGTTTGTTGTAATCATTAAACAACGCAAAGAAATAATTTATTCTATTCTCATATAGTAATTAAATATAACGATGAAATGGTAATGATCCATTTTATTTCTTTGATCATTTTATTTCATCGCTCATTCGATTCCATCATTCATTATATTATCCCATATCAAATAGACTCTTATAGTACAGCATAAAGGCTCTCAACGGAAAAAGAGAGGACTAAAAACTTGGTCTTACTCCCTTAAACTAAGGAAAGCATATTTGACTCAAACAACTAAGCTAGACACGTGCATAAAACACAAAATACGAAACTTAAATGCGGAACTGATGTAAGCATGATCTCCATGCATGCATGCAGCACTTGACCCACGAAACAGCAGCCCTTTATTAAACTTCATGACCCACTGATGAGAACATAACCAACTTCAAGTTCTCCCTTTCAGTTGGTTAGGAAGACTAGCCGGTTTGGCCGACGGGTCCGGTCGGGCGACCGGTCTGGTCCAGGAACATGTTGGGTTAATGTCGTGAGTCGGTCCGGTCCGGTCACGAGTCGTGTCAGGTGTGGCAACGGGTTCAGTTAGGTCAGCTGCTCAGGGCGGCCGGTCACGTCGGTCGGACCCGGGATACAGGTCGGCTTGAGCCGAATCGAGCATGGATCAGGTCGGTCCGGGAGATGGGCTGGCCCGGCGGTGGGTCCAGTGATCAGGTCGGTTAGTCAAGGCGGCGTGTCATAGCCCAGGGGGTCCGATCGGTCAGCTTGGGTGGCGTGTTTGGTCGGGTTGGGCGGGCCTGAACGCCGGGTTGGGTAGGCCTGGTTTGGTTTACAGGTCGGTTCGGACCGGCCTGGAGGTCTTGTCCGGGTGGTGGGTTCGGTCAGGTTAGACTGGTCAATAAGTTGAGTTGGGGACGATGGGTCTGGACGGGCCGGATCGACCTGGTCCGGGCAGGGAGTCCGCTCCGACGGGTTGGGGTAGTCCGATCGGGCGGCGGGTCTAGTCAGTTTATTTATCTAATTCAAATATGGGAAAAAGACGAAAATGCCCGGATTGAAAAAAAAAGTATCAGAAATGCCCATTTGAAAGTCAACTGCCTCATTATGCCCACATTTAGAGTCGCCACGACTTCCTGGTAGGGTCGCCACGACCCAACCAATTAAAATCCGACACGTGGTAGCTTAAAAGTCGGCACGACCGTGAAACCCCCGACAACGACCGTGACACGTGTAAAAGGAAAAGTCGTCCCGACATTCCCTGACGGTCGTCTGACACGTGTCGGGGGTCGAGACGACCAACTATATATATATATATTTTTTTTTAATTTACGGGGTCGTTGACCCAGCCCGTGGGGTCGTTGACCTTAAAGGTCGCCACGACCGACATGTACGGTCGTTGACGAGGACACGACCCCGTCATTCCCTTAATTTTTTCTCTTATTTTTTCCTTTTTTTTTCTCTCCTATATATATTTACATTACCTAGTTGCTCACTCACCTTTGCCTTATTAAGTTTGTTCTCAAAATGTTTAACTCTTCACCGATTTGGTGTCAACGAGAGGAAGAAGACCTTGTAATTTCGTGGTTAATAGTTCGTGAAAGAGAGCCGCAGTTAAGATATGGGAATAGGTTTTGGCACCAAGTCAGTCGTTATTTTTACTCTCGTTACCTTACTCCGTATAGACGTACAATTCATGAGCTTATCTCTCATTGGCATCAAATGCGATACAAAATGAGAAGGTTTAATGATATTTTTAAAAGAGTTTCCAGCCAAGCCTCAACTCACTACACCGAAGATGATATTTTGAAGTTGTCTAAAGATAGTTACCGGATTTGTGAGGGTAACGAGTTTGAGCATTTTGCATCTTGGGTAACGCTAAAAGATCATCCAAGTTATAAATTTTAATTTTAATTTAGCAAGCTCTTTTAATGTAATTTGTATTTTTTTGTTTCAAGTTATGTTTTAATGTATTTTTTATTTTTATATTATATTTCAAGAGAAAGATTAGAAATATTAAAAATAAAAATAACAAACACGGTAATATAAGAAAAATTAAAAATAGCCACTAAAAATAGCCACTAAAAATAAGAGAACAATATTCACTCCTCTAATCTATTTTAAAATGGATGTGGCAAACATCGCCAAAAATAAAATGTATCAGCCATGAAACGCCGATACTCCATACAAACTGATTTAAACTCATTTGTCTTGTCTAGAGGTTTACCAGTCACTAGATGCTCCATTAGCATACAAACGTAAACGGCTTCGTTTCCAAGCATGTCTTTCAAGGTCCGGACGTGATCATCGTTTACCTCATATAAAAATACCCTCTTTTGACGGGGTGTTTTTTTCCAGTATCCAACTTTCACCAACAAACAAGTTAAATAAACATTTAATTGCCAAAGCTTATGTAAAACAATCTGTTTATACTTATCACCGTCGAATGGATAAGAGTAGTAAACCACCAATTGATAATTTTCTAGATCAACTCTTACGAGTGACCATTTTTCACTTTCTAAACAAATTGGAAAGTATATATTTTTCAGATTTAAGATTGACGGATATATGCTAAACTTTTCTGATACATACTGAACTGCATTTTTATTACAAGAGTCTATTAAGTTTTCATAAAAATCGGGCGGTAAAATAGTCCAGTTAACCTCAACTTGTTGTCGATTTCTCATTTGCATTAGTCTTCCAACCCAACCTTCAATATGCTGGTAGAAAAAAAAAATTAACAAACTGGGTTTGTGATGTGACATTTGCTTTGGACAGAGTGTAGAGTCGTCACGACCTAGTAGAGGTCGTCACGACCCTATTTTCTACTCTTTATTATATTTTCTTATTAAATAGTGAAAGGTCACGACCTAGTAAGGGTCGTCACGACCTAGTGGATGTCATCTTTAAATATAGATTATAAAGTAAATAAGTTAGAAATTGCATTTTAAACGTTAAAAGATTACAAATAAAACATCTAAAGTAATGAGCCTTACAACTACAAATCTACTAAAATTCATTTAAATTGTAACTTTAAATATAGTTTTATGTAAGCATTGTAACAATGTAAATATATGTTTGACACGTGTCGGGGGTCGAGACGACCAACTATATATATATATATTTTTTTTTAATTTACGGGGTCGTTGACCCAGCCCGTGGGGTCGTTGACCTTAACGGTCGCCACGACCGACATGTACGGTCGTTGACGAGGACACGACCCCGTCATTCCCTTAATTTTTTCTCTTATTTTTTCCTTTTTTTTTCTCTCCTATATATATTTACATTACCTAGTTGCTCACTCACCTTTGCCTTATTAAGTTTGTTCTCAAAATGTTTAACTCTTCACCGATTTGGTGTCAACGAGAGGAAGAAGACCTTGTAATTTCGTGGTTAATAGTTCGTGAAAGAGAGCCGCAGTTAAGATATGGGAATAGGTTTTGGCACCAAGTCAGTCGTTATTTTTACTCTCGTTACCTTACTCCGTATAGACGTACAATTCATGAGCTTATCTCTCATTGGCATCAAATGCGATACAAAATGAGAAGGTTTAATGATATTTTTAAAAGAGTTTCCAGCCAAGCCTCAACTCACTACACCGAAGATGATATTTTGAAGTTGTCTAAAGATAGTTACCGGATTTGTGAGGGTAACGAGTTTGAGCATTTTGCATCTTGGGTAACGCTAAAAGATCATCCAAGTTATAAATTTTAATTTTAATTTAGCAAGCTCTTTTAATGTAATTTGTATTTTTTTGTTTCAAGTTATGTTTTAATGTATTTTTTATTTTTATATTATATTTCAAGAGAAAGATTAGAAATATTAAAAATAAAAATAACAAACACGGTAATATAAGAAAAATTAAAAATAGCCACTAAAAATAGCCACTAAAAATAAGAGAACAATATTCACTCCTCTAATCTATTTTAAAATGGATGTGGCAAACATCGCCAAAAATAAAATGTATCAGCCATGAAACGCCGATACTCCATACAAACTGATTTAAACTCATTTGTCTTGTCTAGAGGTTTACCAGTCACTAGATGCTCCATTAGCATACAAACGTAAACGGCTTCGTTTCCAAGCATGTCTTTCAAGGTCCGGACGTGATCATCGTTTACCTCATATAAAAATACCCTCTTTTGACGGGGTGTTTTTTTCCAGTATCCAACTTTCACCAACAAACAAGTTAAATAAACATTTAATTGCCAAAGCTTATGTAAAACAATCTGTTTATACTTATCACCGTCGAATGGATAAGAGTAGTAAACCACCAATTGATAATTTTCTAGATCAACTCTTACGAGTGACCATTTTTCACTTTCTAAACAAATTGGAAAGTATATATTTTTCAGATTTAAGATTGACGGATATATGCTAAACTTTTCTGATACATACTGAACTGCATTTTTATTACAAGAGTCTATTAAGTTTTCATAAAAATCGGGCGGTAAAATAGTCCAGTTAACCTCAACTTGTTGTCGATTTCTCATTTGCATTAGTCTTCCAACCCAACCTTCAATATGCTGGTAGAAAAAAAAAATTAACAAACTGGGTTTGTGATGTGACATTTGCTTTGGACAGAGTGTAGAGTCGTCACGACCTAGTAGAGGTCGTCACGACCCTATTTTCTACTCTTTATTATATTTTCTTATTAAATAGTGAAAGGTCACGACCTAGTAAGGGTCGTCACGACCTAGTGGATGTCATCTTTAAATATAGATTATAAAGTAAATAAGTTAGAAATTGCATTTTAAACGTTAAAAGATTACAAATAAAACATCTAAAGTAATGAGCCTTACAACTACAAATCTACTAAAATTCATTTAAATTGTAACTTTCAAACGATTCATTTGTCGGTTGAGTGGTCAGCGGGGCAACAAAATCACGAAAACCGTCGGCATTTACATATATCGGTTGAGCTTCATTCTTGAATCTAGAACTGGATTGACCTTCCATCGACGGTAACGGACTTTTACACGTTGCACGTGTATGACCTTTAATATGACATCTTGAGCATGTTGTCGGTGTTAATATTTCACCTCGAGAGGGTATTCTTTTGGTCAGAAGTGGTCTTCCGGCCTGTCTTTTTGTCATGTGCGGAGTCTGCACCGGGTTGTATTCTTCAGGTACCTCCCAGTTTTTCTCATCTGGAACCGAATATATTGAATCGGAATAAGTACCAATATGAACTTTTTTTCTAAAGTAATTTAGTGACCATTGCAAACAATCCGTTTGTTTTAAGAATCGCGATACTGCAATCGCGTGCGTGCATGGCAAACCTGAAAGCTGCCATTTTCTACAACAACATGTACGTCGATTTATATCGACTGTACATTTCTGGATTTTGTCATCCACATAGTATTGACTGGCATTTATGCCCATGACAGTAAAGGTTCGGCTTTTCACAATTCTCCGGTGTACTATGAAATCGGCTGCTCTAGTAAGAGCATGAGGATTTTGCACTAAAAAATTAAACAAAAATAAAATATGTTAAATATAGAAACAAAAATGAAGTTTTAATTGTTAACAAAAATTAGATTAAATACCTGCTTGTTCATGTCTCTCATAAAACCATCTTTGAAGACTGACTATAAAAAAATCAATAAGTTTGATAATTGGTAATTCTCTTGCTTGAACTGATAATGAGTTCATACTCTCGACGCTGTTTGATGTCATTATATTATATCTGTTGACCGGAGAGTACGCTCTTGCCCATTTATCGAAGCCAATATTGAACTGATAATGAGTCTCACGAACCTCGGGCTTTTTCTTACAAAGTGCCTCGAAACAATCATTAAACTCCGATAAAGTCCATGCCTTCACGGTCTTCCAGTACAAAGTTTCTTGCACTTTACCACTTATTGGTAAATTTCCTAAAAGGTGACGAGCACAAATACCATGAAAAGATAGTGGAAAAACATTTCTTATCGCGAGTGCGATCGAGGCGGCTCTATCTGATATAAACGCTAGACCCTCCCTATCTTCAACAAACTCATTAATTTTGGATAAGAACCAAGTCCAACAATCACCAGTTTCGCTTTTTCCAAAACCATATGCAATTGGAAAGATCTGGTTATTTCCATCCATTCCGACCGCTATAAACACCGTTCCTTTAAATTGACCTTTGAGATGTGCATCGTCAAATACTATTATCGGCCTCAAATATTGGAGAAATTTTTTTATCTAAAGATATATATAAAACGTTAGATAAATTAAATTAACAATATAAATCAGACAAGTTAATTTGAAGTCACTTACAGCAACTCCAACAGCTACAAATGCCATCTCAAAGCGAGCATCATCATCAAGCAAGATATCAGTAATAGTCCCAGGATTTTTTAATTTTAAATTATGCAAATACAGGGGTAGTTTAGCAAAAGATTCAACAGGACACCCGGCTATAAGATGAAGCGCCTCGTTTTTACCGCGCATTGCTTGTTTGTAAGATATGTTTATATGATATATTTTGTTTATATCCTTAACAATTTCTTTCCCACGATAGACTCGAAGACCATCCTTTAGCTGCTCTTTAATCACGTGACCCAACACATGCTTATCAGCGTTACGAATATTCGGGAAAAGTTGGGTTCTAGAACAGGTGTGAAGGCTCGAGAAATGGTTAACATGAAACATGGTAGTACCAGAAAAAGCGGTCGCTCTTAATTTCCATTCACATCCTTCATTAACACATGTAGTTGTATATCTATTTTTATCTGATTTTGCAACTTTGAATTCAAAACACTCTTTTATTGCCAACATCGAAAGTTCCAGTTTAAGTGCCTTTTTGTCCTTAAAAACTTTTTCCATTATAGGATGTGAAGAGGAGGACGAGGCAGAGTTACTCTTTGAGGCAGAGTTACTCTTTGAATCAGTGTTTGAACGGTCATTTTCACAACTGTTATGGAACGTATCAGGAGCACGTTCAGAATAAACAAAATCTTCATTTTTGAAAAAGTTAGGAGTTTGGTTATCAGAGCCACATTTTTCATTGAAAGCGTACTCTTTCGAAGGAATATTATCATAAAAATAATCATCGTTGGGAATATTTAAATCGGGAATATTTAAATCAAATTTAGGCTGACTCGAATCTGAGCTTGAGTCGTCAACAACATACAAATAAATAGGCTCTTTTTGATTACTCGCAACAACTTTAAAAAAAATTGAAATATCGGTATCATCCATAATATCAACAGGAAAACAATATGTCGACAATTTATAAGATATTCGAGAAATGCTAACGATATTAAAACGAGTAGAAATGAGTCTCTTCAGATTAAGAAAAGTTAAATTTGAGTACATACTGGTTGCATGCCGAACGCAATTAAGAGGTACGTACTCGGATACGTTATTCCTTTCTTCCCATTTCCCGCCAACGCATACAACGATGTTATGAAATTCCATTTTTCAGAAGTAAGACGGGTGTTTGAAGTGTTTGTGATATTTATAGTGCAAATGGTCTAGAAAAAAGAGAGAAGAGAAAAAAAAAAGGAAAAATAAGAGAAAAAATTAAGGGAATGACGGGGTCGTGTCCTCGTCAACGACCGTACATGTCGGTCGTGGCGACCGTTAAGGTCAACGACCCCACGGGCTGGGTCAACGACCCCGTAAATTAAAAAAAATATATATATATATATAGTTGGTCGTCTCGACCCCCGACACGTGTCAGACGACCGTCAGGGAATGTCGGGACGACTTTTCCTTTTACACGTGGCACGGTCGTTGTCGGCTGTTTAACGGTCCTTGTCGGGGGTTTCACGGTCGTGCCGACTTTTAAGCTACCACGTGTCGGATTTTAATTGGTTGGGTCGTGGCGACCCTACCAGGAAGTCGTGGCGACTCTAAATGTGGGCATAATAAGGCAGTTGACTTTCAAATGGGCATTTCTGATACTTTTTTTTTCAATCCGGGCATTTTCGTCTTTTTCCCTTAAAATATTCGCTTTTGCTACATTCAAGTATTCAACTATTTAAAAGATCCTTAATTTGTTAAGTATCGGTTGTTTTTATTCTTGTCAATTGTCTTTGTATAAGGCGGTAAAGGATCGCATCCTGATTAAAATAAATATATTTTGCGTGGCGCGCGGTAAAGGATCGCATCCCGACAGTGGCCGCCCTGAGCATGTGCGAGATGTGTGACGGAACATGGCCTATCATATTAAGGGGCCTATATTTTTTAAAATCTTTTATATATATTATATTTATATAGTTATTTTTAAATAAAATTTTTAAATTTTAAAATCTAAACTAATAAAATAATTTAATTTTTAAAGATAGTCTAATTAGTTATTTAATATTTAGGCATTTAGGGCCTAATTTCAATTAAAATATCATTTTAAACAATATTTTCTTATGTTTATTGCCATAATTTATTTTTTGCTTTTAAAAAAAATATTATGTTTGTAATTTTTTCCAAGTGGGGCCTATTTTTTTAAACTCGAACAGGGCCCCTAAATCCTCGGAACCGACCCTGCATCCCGACAGCTCAGGCTTTGGTGCAAAGAAAGTACGTGGCTTTGAGGAGCATCACTTGTGTGTTGTGTCAAGAGGTTACGGAGACGGTAGAACACCTTTTCACTGGATGTCGGTTTGCTGACCAGATTTGGGCCATTTTAACTCAGTGGTGTCGAATCCCTTGCGGTCCTTTCTTCTCGGTTAAGGATTTATTTCGGGCCTGGAACGGCAATAGCAGCAATAGGAGGGAACGGCGATCAAGACTGTGTTTTTGGTAGGCGCTTGGAGCATTTCGCTTGAAAAAAACAACGTGATTTTCAAGAATAAGTCCCCGTCGATTGCTTACGTAATTAGAGAGGCAAAAATCATGGAGTTATGTTTGGTTTATTAATAGGTATAAAGGGGGTGGTGTAAGTTGGCGGTCATGGGCTAGTTTCAATTTGTAAGTTTCTCTTGTTTGTGTTTGTTTGGTCTATCCTAGCTTCTTTCTAGATGGTCCCTTTTGTTGTAATGAAATTGTCGTTCTAAAAAAATATATCATTGCGTATTACTTGCAGGGGTGTCTTTGAGGGTGTACAGGGTGGGCGACCGCGCAGGGCATATGTTTTAGATGGGGCATAAGAAGAAATTTTTTCTTTATATATCAGTATTATCTAATATTTCTTTTTATATTTTTAAGTTTGAACTCATGTTTAAAGTAATTAAATGAACATTTATGTAAAAAAAAATCATAAGTTCAATAAATGATAAGAGATGTAGTAAAAGTTTATAACAATTAATGTTGATTTTATAAAGAAATAATTATATACAAGAGTACATATTTTAAACTCGCTCCGGACACCAAAAATCTCAAAGACGCCCCTGATTACTTGGTATTGTGTGAATACTTTATTATAAAGCTTATGTCAATGTAATGATTTCATAATAATCATTTACATTGTCAATTACTAACCCGAACCTTAGGTGATCCTCTTCTCTTATACTTTCTAAAATCTAATTTCAATTCAAGTTTTCAGTTTGCAATTAGTTTTTGATTGGGTTCATTTACTTTCCTTCTTTCTTAAACAAAACATTATTTAGTTTCCTGTTGCTAAACTATAAACGTTGGGTTATTATTTTAAAAAACAATTCAGTATTATTTAAGTTCATAGCATTCGCATTCGGTTATGTGTTTATCTTCAAGATCCTTATCAAGTGGTATCAGTTTCCAGGTTCTGATATTCATAGCTGGAAGAGGACACCTCATCGTGGTACTGCCACAGGAGGCGGTGATCCGCAACGTGATCCACGTGATGTTGAAGAAATTAAACAACTATGACAACGGGTTCAAGACCTTGAACTATAACAGGAAGACTGCCGTGAGGAAAGCGAGTCCGATTCCATTGTTTGGAACGATGAGTCTGATAGGGAGGAGAATCATTTGGGGCAATGTCCAATCCCTCCATTCTCGTGAAAAATAGCAATATTATTTTTCTGTTGAACCGTTTTGTAGCAGATTTTGATTGCTTAAGAATGCGTTGTGAGGTCGATAAAGATAACAAACATGTTATTGCTCATTTCTTGGGGGCCTTGCGTCCTAAAATAGCTAATGTCGTGCAGTTACAATAATGTTGGACCCTCCAAAACGTGTCATCTAGCCTTTAAAGTGGAAAAACAACAAAAAAATAATAATAATCCTTGGTCACTAATAGTTGTAACCTATCTTTTTACAAAGTTATTGGTCCATCTAGTAGTAGGTAGGGGACTGGATCTAGAGCCAAAATCGAGGGGACAGCCACTAGTCACTACAACAAAAAGGGGTTTTTAGGACCTTTCGTGTGGGACGCTATTAAAATAGTGTCTTAAAAAACTATCTAATAGGACAAATGAGTGTTCAGGGTCCTATTATACTATATGGAGTTAAACCGGTGTCCTAAAAACTATGTAATAAGATGGATGAATATTCAGGGTCCTATTATCATATAACTTAATAGGACGCTTAATATTTAGGGTCCTAATACAGTACATTATAGGACCTTTAGCAGTTAATGTCTTATTATGTGGTAATGTAATAGGTTACTTGATCATTGAGGGTCCTATTATAGCATAACCCTATAGGACACTTGGAATTTCAGTCATAAAATATCAGTGTAATAGGACCCTTATTTGGCGGAGTCACATGGTACATAACTTAATAGGACACTTGATATTTAAGTCATAAAAGTTCAGTGTAATAGGACCCTTATTTGTTAGAGTCGTATTATAATATAACTTAATACGATACTTAGTATTTTAGTCATAATAGATCAGTATAATAAGACCCTTATTTGTTGGAGTTGTATTTTAACACAACTTAATAGGAAATTTGGTATTTAAGTCATAAAAGATGAATGTAATAAGATTTTATCTGTCATAGTTGTATTGTGATATTTGAGTCTTATAATTTTAACATTTTTCGTTGTGGTATGACCCATAACATAGTCCGCCCATTTTGTCACCTCTAGTTATCCACTACTTTAACTACTGAAAATCTTACTGTCCACGTGTTATTTTTTTACATCATTAGAATCCTCAATCTCGTGCAAATTCTTGTCTCAGTGGCTCATTTACGTTTCTGAATGTGAAGGGTCCCTTTAATTTGCCACCGGATGATCAGGCCTTCATATCGCCACCAGATGCCTGCCTTTGAGTTCAATCGCCATCGATTGAAACCCTAATTTACGTTCGCTCTTTCCTCTCTATCTCGTCTCCTTTAATCGCACCAAATCAACCCACAAAATATTCATTGAATTTCATTTCAAATTCAACGTTTATTATATTTCATCATCACCGTGGAACGATTTTGGTAGAAGGATTCAGCTATGGCAAAGCAACAACAACAATTTTGGGTTTTTTTGTTTTAAATCAAGCGTAAGGAACAATTTTGGGTTTTGGGGTTTTCATCGAACGAACTAAACAATTATGCACAAGAAACTGATTCAATTCATATTCCCAAGGTAAAGTTTCCTCGATTTATTCTTCTTCAAGCTTTTATGTTGTGATTTTGAATAGTTGTTTGATTCTTATGGTTTTTTTCGAACTTTATTGGGGATTTGATGTTGAATTTGCTACTCTCTCAGATCCTTTGATAGATTTGGGGAAGATGAATATATGTTTCATCAATCAAATTCGAATTGTCTTCCAAAGGTAATGTTTGATAGTTTTTTGTTTTTCACTTACAGCACAAATTGATTGTTATTGGAGATGTCGATGATCAAAGCTCTTATTAAATTTCACGCTACGGCTTACTTGTAACAATAGTTTTACTAATCTCATGGAAGAAAGTGGTATTTTTTATGTTTTCTACTTGAGCATTGATCATTTTTACAGCAGTTTAAGGATTTAGTTTCTGATTGATGATCTTTTAATTACTAATTTTGATCTCATTGTTCTTATTTTGATTGAGTGCTATACATGTAGGAACAGTAGTTTAGGCTAATGCAATTATACATGAGATATTGGAGTAGATTTTTAGTGGTTAAATAGAACTTATTGGCCTAATAGTTTTTCTATCCTACTTATTGAACTAATGCTTACAGGTATGCACACAGGCTGCTAACTAAAAGAAGCAAGCAGTTGTATAAACTGGTATGAACAAGTTCTTTTACCCTAAGTTACATATGAAGATCATTTTTAAGTAATTTAGCTTTTGAGGGATACAAGTTTTGCCACTATAGAGTTTAATTTTAACTTTCAGTCAATGGACATATATTTGAGCATAGAAAACAAGTTACTTAACAATTCCATTAAATAACATATTAACACTTAAAAGGCAATATGATAATTCTTCAGACCTTCATTTCATATTGTCATCTTTATCTTTGGTAACCTCAATTACTAAACCAAACTACAATAATTTAATCAAATGTAAAGTAATAATTTACAGACACAAAACTAACAGTCCTAACCCAAATGCACAAAATAAAAACTTATAATGCTGTGTTTGGTTGGATTGATGGAATAAAATGGCTAATGAATAGAACACGTTATTAATTGTAATAGGCTTTGTAATGGTATCTCTCATTCTTAATGATAACCTGTTTGTTTTGCCTTGTCACTTTGAATGTAGTTAGTCATCCTTTGATTAAAAGACCATTTAGGCATTTATCCCTGTGTCAATAATCTTCTGTTTTTTTTCTTTCCTTTTTCGTCATCTTCAACTAACTCACCTTCTTGAAACCCACATATTACTTTCATACTGTGAATATGTCAAAATATAACATGGGAAATCGTGTATGGACTATGGATGTATGAAATTTCAAATTCAGCCAAACACTCAAATAAGACCCCTCATATGAAAGATGAATTTCTTTGATCACACCTTTAGTTTAATTATGGGGAATAAATTGATCTATAATTGACATGATAACTGTGTTCTATGGAAATGGCTGATTATAAATCATAGTCTATTGCTTTTATTGAGAGTACAAGATTATGTGTTTAACTTGCATCCAATGTTTCCATCTTGGATTGAGCGTTTTATTACTTAACTGATGGAGACAAGTGGTGTATTAACCCAAGTTAAGATTATGTACATTGCATTGTTGATTCTTTTGAAAATATCACACATTCGGTAAGTTTAACGGGACATGTTTAAACTAATATATTTGGTTATCTATTGTTTATTAATGTATATATTTGTAGCTTTACAGATTTGAATTTGAGACACGACGTGCTTTATATGAGGGGTTTTTAGTAACTTCTTATTGTTTTTTTTCTTAGCACGAGTGCTTAAGTACTCCTGCAGAAGGTTGTTTGCTCGCCACTACCACCTCCACCTACCTTCAAATGTTCAATTCACATGGGCCGTTAGTTGAACCAATGGTCCCAAAATGTGGCCACATGTTAGTGAAGGTTGCATAAGAACTGCAAATGTTATTCAACTCAAGTATCCCATGTGTAAGTGCATGGTCGCCAACTAAGTTTGAGGTGTGTAAGCTTGATCTTTTTTTTTTACAGCGTATGGCCTGAGCCTGATCTTTTACTTTATCCATATTAAAACTGTATTTTTTAACTCAAAATAGTTCTGGTCCAAGAAACATCATTTTTATCCATATTTATAGATTCTATTGTTATCGCAATAATATTTTTCTCTATCAGATAAGAAGGGGTTTTGGGGCTACCTAACGTCCCGACCCAACCAAAATATTTTATGTCACTTAAGGATAAAAACGAAAAGCAAGTAAGCAACATCGTCTTATTTTAAATACAAAGGTTATAAGATGATGTTGCTTACTTGCTTATTGTTTTTTTATGTCACTTATGTTTGGTTCAGTACTTCAATGTTATCATTAGGTTGTTAGTCTACACATTTTACATCTACTGGTACTTAACTTTGCATTATGTTGTCATTTTGCATGTTTTACTAGCATCGTTCCTGGTATGTGTTTGTTTACACCATGTAGACCTATGAAGTGCAAATGTGAAGCTCTGAAAACGGGCTGAATAATTTTTTTATTTATACATATTGTAGGTAGAATGGGCATCTCTTGAGCAAATAAAGATCTGTAAATGTGAATCTCTGGTTAAACATTTTTTGCTCTTTTTTTTTAAATAAATGTTTACATTACTTATGTTTTGTTTTTTTTGATAAATGTTTGTCAAATTGAAATCTAAAGTTTTCCTTAAAAGCATTTCAAGCTAGGTTGGGCGCGATTGGTGTGAGATAAATATTCAAGTAGCTGTGAAAGAGGTGAAAATTTGGTTAGATCATATGGGTCATTGGACACAATCCAAGCTGCTATTGGTGCATCTATAGCATGGCCATGTTCTTCCATTTCGGTATGTCATTATTATTAAACATGTAATATATTATTAAGTTTATAACAAACTTTAAGCTTATATATAGATGATTAATTTGTAGGTGGTTTGTGACGAGTGAGAATGATGCATGATGACTGAAGACTATATTCTTCTAGTGTCTGATCTTGGATAATAATATTATAACTTATTTTTGTTTAATGCTTTTGTTATTGAAATGACTTATTTCAATGATAATTAAACTTTATTTATTCGATTAGTTGAAGTTCATCTATCGATAAGTTGATGGTGTCTTATTTATATTTATGAATCATGTTTAATGACAACAATTTTAAGGATGTTGGTAATCGTCCTTAAAATATGTATGCTCATATGCTTTACAAATGAATAAAACGTCCCATCATCATTTGACATGTTAGGACCCTTTTTGTGGTACTAATATGAGGATGATTTACTATTTGATCTATCCACTTTTTAGGAGGCTAATATGTGTCATAAAATGTATGCATCTTAAAACCTTCTAAAGTGTCCTATTTTATGGTTTATTAGGACGCTATAACGTGTCCTATTTTGTGGTTTATTAGGACGCTCTAACGTGTCCTATTTTGTGGTTTATTAGGACGCTCTAAATTTATAGGACCCCTTTAGAAAGGACACTTTTATTAGTGGTCCTATTATCTCATGCGTCCTATAAAATAACATTTTAGGACCTTTATAGGCGTCCTATCAAACTACTTTTGTTGTAGTGAGTGTTGGGGTCAACAGGTTTCCCGGCCGCCGCATTCTTACAATTGTCAAAGGTTAGGTTTTTTTTTTTTGAACAGCTTTATTAGAACACCAGGAAGCAACACCAAAACACAAAACCCAGGCCTCAACAAGGCGCTGAAGCAAAAACAGAAAGCCTACATCTACAAACAAAGCAAACCAAAACAAAAAACATGACTACCCCCCACTCCCAATACAGCGCCTAAAACCCTTCCTGTGCAAAGCCCAGAAATTACAAAGGCTTTTAATATTACTCAAAATATTCGACACCCCCAGAGTTTTATTCTTAAAAATGATGTCGTTTTGTTCCTTCCATAAGCACCAAACTGCCGAATAGATCATAGCTTGAATCCAAACTCTACTATCAGAATCCAAGCTAGACAGGTTCACCGTGAACAAGTCCCGGGCCGAGAAGAAGAAGAAATCCGGGATTCGACACCATCTAGCGACACCCTGCCAAATAATGGTAGCCACCCAACACCCGGTAAACAAATGATCCACCGATTCGTCCGTCTCCCCACAAAGCACACACACAGCGGAAGAAACACGGATATTCCTCCTGACAAGAGCATCCCTCGTCGCCAATCTTCCCAGACTAACCTTCCACAAAGGTTAGGTTATTATGTTCGGGATTGTGATCGGTGCATTTTTTCTTCACTCTATTTCATATTAAATTATTTTAAATGCACCAATAGCTAAGCGGAGCTTCCACCGACGCCTGACCACCGTTCCACACTTCCACAAGTTGAGGCGTTGCACAGTTCCACCGACTACTCATGATTGACCACCTCCTGAGCTCCGTGCCTCCGCTCGACTTCGAGATTTCGAGTGTTTTTTCAACCATTCTCAGTTAGATTTTGAGTGTTTTTGTTCAAGACTTCAAGTAATCAAGTATTCAAATTACCAAGTTAGATTTAGAGTTTTAGATTTTTGAGTTTTTGATTCAAGATTTCAAGCTAAATATTTATGTTGGATTTTGGTGTTAATCATGTTGATATTCTGATTTTTGATTCGATGATTCATGTCAATTTTATTAATATATCATGGAAAATATGAAAACTATTGATTCTTTTTTTTAAAAGAAAGGAAGGTGATGAACAAGAGAGTAGTAAGCGTCACAAAACTTCAGGTATTCATCATTTGTCAAAGACCGTTGTTTATTTTAAAAATATATAGTTTTTCATGTGTAAGAGACGATGTTTTTTTGTAAATACACTAGTAGAAAAGTTACCAAAAGCTACGGTTCAGAATTAGCAAATGCTGCGGTTTCCTTTAGGACCGCAACTTTTGGGTATAGATTTCAAAAAAATTTGAATTTTGCGCAGGGTGAGCAAAAGCTGCGGTTTTTTTTGCGAGCAAAAGTTGCGGTTTCCTAGAAACGCAGCTTTTCCCTTTATATACATATATAAAAAAACGGTCATCTTCTTCATTACAACCATTAACTCGATTTTTTTTTTGAAAAAACCTCTCCAATGGAGCTCTAAAACGGCAATTTTCTTCATTTTCTTATTTTCAACTCATATAAGGTATGTTTGACTCAACCCGAACAAATAGCATATACATAGCGATAGAAAAAAAATTAGGCCTCGTGACTTATCGCAGCATTTTTTTGTAAAGCTTCGCTAGTGTGCACCAATATAATTACAAAACATATCGCTTCGATCAGTTTTGAAATTTAGTATGTTATAGAAAAAATATGTACGTTAAAACGGTGTGATTTATCTATACACAACGAGTAAATCTAAATATCATTCTCATATTGTATTCTTATCATTTCTTTTTTATATGTTATGTTGACGTTACGATTAATATCTATTTGTGTAATGAATCATGGCAGAAACACACAAATCAACAATTAGAGATTAATAACAACCGAAGAAGAACAGATTCAGATCATCATCTCGATGATCTGTCTACAAAGAGAGCACCAACAAATCAACTGAAAACGACCGATACAAAGAGAAACTCTCATGAAAACACTCAACCCTAGAACTGAGATGAAGAAAAGACGAAAACGGCTATTTTACAAGTGCACTCTCTCTTTACCGTAATCTCATAAATGAGAATATATAGCAACACGGCAGTCACCAGCAGCACCTGGGCTTCCGTAATCAGCAACTGTGCTCCTGGGCTTCTGAGACCTTCTCCGAGTCATATATCCAATGAGCCCACTACAGCCTCTATAGTCCAAGCCCAAACCTATTAACCAAAACTCAAACAAAACACACTAAGTCTCAAAAAATATAACCAGTTGAACATTTCTAACAAAATATTTGAGGAAATTAAATTGTCAAGAATACAAAGTTTATGTAATCTTAACATCCCCCCTCAATTTAATATCCGAAAGTTGTCAAACATGCCCAAAACATTTAAAAGTTTCTCATGTTGACCAACAAACAAGCTTTTGGTAAAAATATCAGCCGGTTGATCAAGTGAATTTATACCAGTTGTTTTAATCAACCCAGAAGTTATTTTTTCTCTTAAGAAAAATAAGTCAATCTCAAAATGCTTAGTTCTATCATGAAACACCGGATTAGCAGCAATTGAAAGAGCAGCATTGCTGTCACAATGTAAAATAACAGGAAGAGTTACCTCCACTTTCAATTCTTGTAAAACATTTAAAATCCACATAACTTCACAAGTGGCGGCACACATAGATCTATATTCTGCTTCTGCAGAAGATCTAGACACAGTTGATTGTTTTTTACTTTTCCAAGAAATTAAAGATTTTCCCAGAAATATACAAAAACCCGTTACAGACTTTCTAGAAGTTAAGCATTTAGCCCAGTCTGAATCTGCAAAAGCAGATACCTTAAAATCATTTCCTTTACTAAGGAGTACTCCCTTGCCAGGCGACTTTTTCAAGTACCTTAACAATCTTAAAGCAAGTTTTAAATGACCTTGGGTTGGTGAATGCATATATTGACTTAAAAACTGAACAGAGTAAGCTATACCAGGTCTGGTATGACAAAGATAAATCAGCTTCCCAATTAATTTTTGAAAACCTGAAATATTTCCAAGTAACTCTTTATCTTTATCACAAGAATTACTAACAACATAATGAGGCTCAAGCGGAGTGTTAACAGGTTTAGACCCTGTTAGCCCAAACTCAGCAAGTAGTTCAGTACAAAACTTTCTTTGTGACAAACAAACTCCTTTGTTGGTTCTAATTACCTCAATTCCAAGAAAGTATTTAAGCTCTCCCAAGTCTTTTATTAAAAATTGCTTTCTTAACAACCCTTTAACCTTTTCAATATCATCACAGTTATTACCAGTTATGATAATATCATCAACATACACCAACAAAATTGTAAGAACAGAATTTACAGATCTCACAAACAAAGAGTAATCACTTTTACTCTGAACAAACCCTATATTTATCAAGGCACCAACTAATTTCTCATTCCACATACGAGGAGCTTGTTTTAACCCATATAGGGACTTAACTAATTTACATACTCTATTATCAGCTTTAGAAAAATAACCCTCAGGAAGGGTCATATACACATCTTCATATAAGTCACCATACAAGAAGGCATTGTTAATATCCAACTGGAACAAAGGCCAGTTTTTTTCAACAGCAATACTGAGCACACACCTTATTGTAACCATTTTTACAACCGGAGAGAATGTTTCATCAAAATCGACACCCTCAGTTTGACTATAACCCTTCGCAACAAGTCTAGCTTTATATCTTTCAATTTCACCATTCGATTTATATTTAATTTTATACACCCATTTACACCCTATTGGCTTTCTACCTAAAGGCAACTCAACAAGATCCCACGTATTATTTCTATTTAAAGCAGACATCTCTTCATTCATTGCAACCACCCAATTATTATCAGTCACAGCTTCTCTAAAGTTCCTAGGTTCAATAGTCTTATTTAACATGCAAGCAAACAATTTATTATCAACAGATAGATTGGCAAAACTAACAACTTTTTCAAGACCATATTTGACCTTGCCATCTATGACATAGTCTTGTAATTTTTTTGGCAAAACAGACTTCCTAGCAGACCTCCAAACTGTTGTTGGTACAGCCTCAGAATTTTCACCGACATTACCCTCAGAAGGGCTAGCAGACTCAAAATCATTTGAATCAAGAAGTTCTACCTCACTGGTAGTTTCAACAGATGTAGATGGTAACTCATCAGAAACTTCTACAGTTGTAGGAGTCTCTGTTGCACCCCTCATCTGATCTGTTGAAACAACAGGCTGCTGAACATCACTAGAAACATCAACAGTTTTCCCCCTTTCATCATCGGGATTTAAATCACTTGAATCATTAAGATTAGTTGTGTTAAAAAGATTGAAAAAGTTGAGGTGATCCACATTCACCTCTGTAACAGTCGAGTGTTTATCAAAAACATCTTGATTTTTAAAAGGGTACACATTTTCATAAAACTGAACATCTCTCGAATAAAACAGCCTTTTATTATCTAAACTCCACAATTTGTATCCCTTTTTTTCATTTGAATATCCTAACAAAACACATTTTTCTGCATGTTCACTAAACTTATTTGAATTATTCAAAATTGTGGAAAAACACAAGCAACCAAAACTTTTCAAGTGATTAAGAGGGGGTTTCATACCAAACAACATTTCATAAGGAGACCTACCATTCAACACAGAAGTGAGAAGCCTGTTAATCAAATAAGTTGCAGTTAGAACAGTTTCAGGCCAGAACCTCAAAGGAATACCAGATTGAAACAATAATGACCTAGCAACGTTCAATAAATGTCTATGTTTTCTTTCAGCTATACCGTTTTGTTGTGGTGTATTTGCACAAGAAGTCTGATGTATAACACCATTTGCTTTACAAAAGGAGAAAAACTGATTATTAACAAATTCAGTTCCATTATCACTTCTAAAGATCTTAACAGTTTTATTAAACTGATTCTTCAATAACAACCAAAAACCTTGAACATTTTCAAACACCTCAGACTTGGATTTTAGCAAATACACCCAAACAGCTCTAGAAAAATCATCAACAATAGTGAGAAAATATTTGAACCCATCAAAACTTTGAACTCTATAAGGGCCCCACACATCCAGATGTACTAAATCACCCAAATGACTTGTTTTATGACACACATCACAAGGACTAGAAGAACCTTGACCCTTAATATGTAAGACATCTTTTAACACTCTTAAGACTTGATCAGAGGGATGACCAAGTCTAGAATGCCACAGATTGTCACCTAAACTACTAAACAAACCCACCTTATTATTAACATATGGTTCACCACTGAAATACAAACCATCTACTTGATCACCAGTCAGAAGAATTCTCTTGGTGACAGAATCCTGAACATAGCATTTATACTCATCAAAAAACACTCCCATTTTGTTATCCTTAGCTAGCTTATACACAGAAACAAGATTGACATGATAATCTGGAACAACAAACACATCCTTAAGAACAACCTGATCGTTTAGTTTAGGAAAATTGGCCTATATTAATCCCAGTTATCACCTATTGGCCGATAATAATCCCAGTTATGATTTTGGCCTACAATAATCCCAGTTAATAGCAGGTTGACTTATATTGAACCGCCGTTAAGTTGTGACTAACGGTGTTAGTTTCTTGCTGACTGGACATCCCAGTAGGATCCTAGGTGGCATTTGAATTTAAAAAAAAAATCCTAGATGGCATTATATTAAAGAAAAGCTTTTAATAAAAAAAACAAAAATAAAGAAAAAAAACCTAACGAATGTATGTCACGTAAAAGCCCCCAAATTAAGTTCAAACCCTAATTTCATATACATAGAGAATACGTGATTTTCATCAATTTCTTTGAAGAACCTCCCCCTTCTACTCATCGATCTCAACTGAAGAATCCTTTCCGCTCATCGATTTCTTCCGTTAAGTTATTACGATCTCATCTCAACCATTTAATGATTTTATATCCATGATTTCGCTATACAACCCATTGCTCGAAGATTTCACCATGTTTATCTCCATCATCGATCTCAACGGAAGAACCCATTATTCTCGTCAAGTGGCATCGATCACGTGCTTCACACAATTCTGGGTCAGTGGGTCAATCGGGTCTGTGGCAAAACTGAACCAACATTTTGAATCAGTCATCAACATCCCACGTCATACTCTTGCTACTGCCATTATTTGTTTCCATTACTATGTATTTAATTTTCATGAATGAAATGGCAGAGAAGTTTTAGTCCAATATTTTGTTTCTTTGAAACAAGTTTTACGTGACATACATTCTTTAGGTTTTTTTTTCTTTATTTTTGTTTTTTATTAAAAGCTTTTCTTTAATATAATGCCACCTAGAATTTTTTTTTTAATTCAAATGCCATCTAGGATCCTACTGGGATGCCCAGTCAGCAAGAAACTAACACCGTTAGTCACAACTTAACGGCGGTTCAATATAGGCCAACATGTTATTAACTGGGATTATTGTAGGCCAAAATCATAACTGGGATTATTATCGGCCAATAGGTGATAACTGAGATTAATATAGGCCAATTTTCCTTTAGTTTAAAATTACCAATGTGAGTAACAATAGCAAAAGTTCCATTGGGATGCTTTACATTTATATTAAAATCAGACACATTTACACTGTTAAAAACCCCTTGATTACTCATCACCATGTGTTGGTTGGCACCAGAATCAATAATCCACCCAGACCCAACCTTTTGACTAACATCACTTGAAAAATTAAATCTGGTTTTATTAAACACATCTAGTGTGAATGAACACAAAGTAGTACCTCCCATATTAGACACTTGAGATGAGCTACCACACGGTTCTTTAATCAAACCTAACAACTTTGACACTTGATCAGGAGTAAGAGTAGTTAAAGTTTGACTAGAAACATTTTGTGACACAGACTTAACACTCCCTTCAACCTGAGAGGACCTAGTTCCTTGATTAAGAAACTGATTCCCTCTAGGCTTAAACCCTTGAGGAAACCCTACCAACTCAAAACATCTCTCCTTCATATGACCAATTTTATTACAATGACTGCATTTCATATTAGGATTAGGACCTCTATTCGGCCTCCTTAGGTTTATGTTATTTTGAAACTGGGATCCTTTTGACACAAAAACAGAATTTTGACCTTGAGTTCTTTGAATCCCACTGCTAAGTCTGTGGGATTCTTCTCTTGAAACAGTTGAGAAAGCAGTCTTAACAGTTGGTAAAGGGTCCCTAATCAAGAGACTAGTCCTAACAGGTTGATAAACCTCATCCAATCCCATAAGAAACTGCATAAGTTTAACCAAACTACTAAAATCATTAAATGTTTTTGAAGCAGCACATGTACAAGATGGAATCTGAACAGTGGCATCAAACTGTTTCCACATGGTATTAAGTTTATTGAAGTATTCTGAAACAGTGCTACCATTTTGCTTAACAGAGTTAATTTTTTGATACAAATCAAATACCA
This sequence comes from Deinandra increscens subsp. villosa, assembly GCA_039602395.1. Classification (NCBI taxonomy): domain Eukaryota; kingdom Viridiplantae; phylum Streptophyta; class Magnoliopsida; order Asterales; family Asteraceae; genus Deinandra; species Deinandra increscens. The sequence continues at coordinate 7,954,585 of JBCNJP010000016.1, forward strand.
CTGAACCATCCACCTTGTCATAGGTTTCTTTCAAATCATTCCAAACCTCAGAAGCTAAACTAGAATAAACTTGACCAACATATAACTCCTCAGACACAGAATTGAGAATCCAAGTAAGCACAACAGAATTACATCTACTCCACTGCTGAGCCAATACATCATCACTATCAGATTTGATACATGTTCCGTCTATAAAACCTATCTTGTTTTTTACTCTCAAAGCAAGTTTCATAGCATTGGCCCACACAGAATAGTTTTCAGTTCCTTTCAACTTAACAGATACAACAGTCAAACTACTGGAATCACTTGCATGCAAATACAAGGGATCAGTGGCCTCAATTTTACTAACTAAGGTTGCAGAAGTACTAGTATCATCAGACATTGTAGCAAATACAACAGGACAACTACCACAACAGAAAACTTGCATATACAACCAAACAGATTCACAAAACAGATCACAACACTTGGTGATACAGACAAATAAACACAACCTGCACAACAAAGTCTATTCGATTGCAACGAAGCTAGGCCAGTGTCCAGATACTTACCCCTTAATTATAGAGGCAGCCAAGTCTTTGCCAAGGAGTTGCAATCGAAAGATAACAAGTACAAAGAGAATATAACAAAAGCAACAAGTAGATAAATGCCAACAAAATACAGAACACACACAATCAGAACAGAAATTAATAAGAGTCGTAGTAGTTTGGAAGATCTCACCAAGTATTTAGCCCAAGTTAGGGTTTCCGAATCCAGATCTAACTGCCTTCACTTAGGGCAACCAGATCTGGAGCAATATAGCAAGAAAAAACCACAGCAACCGTCTATCAACTCTCTCTCAACCGGCAACAGCAAGACAGCCACAAAGAACCCGAACAGTTTTCACCAACGAGCTTCGATCCTACAACCAATAACTAGATCTGTCAAGATCTGAACCAACGAGCTTCAAGCCTGTAGGATCGTGGTTAGAGACAACTAACCAAACAAGTTACTAAAAGTATCAAACAAGAAAGGCGGAATCAGACTTGTTTGTGTTAATGTTTGAAACGGTTTGATCGAAACTGTAACAAGTAAACATGAAGTAAAGTAGATGAACACAAGATGTCAATTCCAAGCACTACTATATTTATACTTCACAGTGTTTACAGAGAGTTACAACTGATGAATAAGAGATGTGTTCGATCATTTGAACAAAGGAAATACAACAAATATATATAGTGCAAGGAGGAAATAAAAGATCTTCTTTTATTTCCTTTTAGCTCTAAGGCTAAATAAACAAATAATATCTACTCCAGAGTTGTTGTAGTACAAGCATGCTTCTGTGAACAGTTGAGCAGACCTATCGGTGAACAGTGCACAGCATGGTGTAAAGTAAAACTGCTTTCTGACAGCTTTATGCATTGGAACTTACAACAGGGGATAAGTCAAAGTTCCGGAGTAACACTAGGAGAAGTTCCGGAGGAACTACTCAGTGTGAAGGAAGTTCCGGACTAACTTCCTTCGGAACTCTGACTTAGAGAATTTCTGCCAAGCAGAACATTCCCAACAAAGCCTTCAACAAATAACCAGAGATCTATCAAGATCTGAACCAAGAACACCAGTAGAAGGTTTCGAAATAAAACCCTAGCCCTTAACAAGTGCGAGCGAACGAAGAACACCAGAAAAGAAGGTTTCGATGTGAAACCCTAAACTTATCAGATGAACGCGGAAGACGAACCGAAAAAAATCAGAATCAACGAAGAGCTCAACCGAGCTCTGATACCATGTAATGAATCATGGCAGAAACACACAAATCAACAATTAGAGATTAATAACAACCGAAGAAGAACAGATTCAGATCATCATCTCGATGATCTGTCTACAAAGAGCGCACCAACAAATCAACTGAAAACGACCGATACAAAGAGAAACTCTCATGAAAACACTCAACCCTAGAACTGAGATGAAGAAAAGACGAAAACGGCTATTTTACAAGTGCACTCTCTCTTTACCCTAATCTCATAAATGAGAATATATAGCAACACGGCAGTCACCAGCAGCACCTGGGCTTCCGTAATCAGCAACTGTGCTCCTGGGCTTCTGAGACCTTCTCCGAGTCATATATCCAATGAGCCCACTACAGCCTCTATAGTCCAAGCCCAAACCTATTAACCAAAACTCAAACAAAACACACTAAGTCTCAAAAAATATAACCAGTTGAACATTTCTAACAAAATATTTGAGGAAATTAAATTGTCAAGAATACAAAGTTTATGTAATTTTAACAATTTGTTTGACAATTTGGTTTAGATAAAACAAGATGTTTACCACCTCGCGCGTTGCTACGGGGTTGAATTTCTATACTGAATAAAAGTCAAAAAGTTAAGTGGTCTAAAACGTAAAAGTTTAAAAGTCTCGTGGTGAAAGTATAAAACTATAAAAATATACTAAAAGCGAAAGTAGAAAAATTAAAAATTTCGTGGCAAAAGTAGAAGACAAAAAAACTTAAAACAAAAATAAAAACATTAAAAGTTAGAGGGTTAAAAAGTTAAAGAGTATAAAACGTAAAAGTCTAAAATTCTCGTGGTGAAAGTATAAAACTATAAAAATATACTAAGTTAAGGGGTATAAAACGTAAAAGTCTAAAAGTCTCGTGGTGAAAGTATAAAACTATAAAAGTATACTAAAAACAAAAGTAGAAAGTTTATAGTTTCGTGGCCAAAGTCGAAGAAAACAAAACTTAAAACAAAAAAAACCTTTAAAAGTTAGAGGGTAAAAAAGTTGAGGGGTATAAAACGTATATGTCTTGTAGTGAAATTATAAAACTATAAAAATATATTAAAAACGAAAGTAGAAGAGTTAAAAGTTTTGTGGCCAAAGTAGAAGATAACAAAATGTAAAACAAAAAAAACTTTAAACGTTAAATGATACAAAACGTAAGAGTATGAAATATATTTGGCCAAACAAAAGTTTACTATATCGTTAAAAAAAATTGTAAAAATTTAATAGGTAGAAAACATTAAAACTCTAAAATATTGTGATCAAACTATAAGAAAAGAAAAGTATACTATTAATCTTCTAAATTTCATGTTATATATAATGATGTATAACAATACTATTATGATTTAGACCATATATATAAATTCACATGGTATTGTTATTTTGTCGGTACAGGAAATCGAATGAATAGAAACATATAATTCGTTTCAACTTTATTATACTTAGATTCTTTAGTGGGCTGCGCAAATCAACACAATTGATAGTGGTCTAAACTTTGAATCACGATAGTTGGGTGGCTAAAAACAGGGTTGAAATAAAAGATGACGTTGAATGTCAATATAGGGGACGCAGCCGTAGGGCAGGAAGCACCAAATTGAAGTTCAAAGAACGGAGGAAAGTTTATATTTTTAGTTTTAGTTTTTGCAGAACAATCTGAATATTTTATTTGTTGTTTTTAATGGCTAATCGTATGGTGATAGCATTAAGTTTTTTTAACCTTGGACATATCTTGTTTATCTATGAATGTTTTATGGTTTGTTTTAAATTTCAAAAGGCGGTGTAGTATGAATTTTCATAACCTGATGTTGTCTTGTTATATTATGAGGTAATAGATTAATGACTTCCTAGCTTGTGTTCTATGTGGTTGAATAATCTCATCATGTCAACACGGTCAGACTGAGTGCTGCATTACCCTTGTGATTAAAATTAAATGTGACTATGTCTATGTGATCTTCCAATCGGTAAATTAATTTAGATTATATTTCTAGCTTCTAAACCTAAACCCTAGGTGTGATCATCTTTTTATTTATTGTTTATCATTTACATTCTAGTTCACAGATTAAAGATCAACTTTTACGCTTCTTAGTTTTGAAAGATAATCTAATTTAAAAACTCAGATAAAACTTGTAACACTAACCACATGCTCCTTGTGAATACGATACTTGACTTACCTAGCTACCTAGGTTAATAAGGTTTTTGCATGACCCAAACGACAGGTCATCAGATTGTGCAAATACACAACTTGTTACATTTCTTGATGATCATAAATATGATGATGATGACGGGACGATGAATAACCAACACCAGAAGAGGCTTAAATCCTATATATACCCAGATCGTGATGAGTCCTTCGTGGTGCAACGTGTTCTTAGCGCCACCATTGACAAAACTGTTGATGACAAGCTTTGGTTACGGAACATCTTTCATACCACGTGTTCCACAAAAAAGACAAGGTGCACACTATTATTATTGACAGGGGTAGTTGTGAGAACGTTTTAGCAACTACAATGATTAAGAACTTGGGTTACCGGTTGAATATCACCCCGAGCCGTATCAGTTGATGTGGTTAAAGAAAGGCAGTCTTGTTCGTGTTACTCAACGTTGTTTCGTTTATTTTTCTACTAGGAATAAATATACGGATGAGGTGTGGTGTAAGGTCATTCCTATGGATATTTGTCACCTAAGAAACCAAAGAGTCAAGAAACGTAAGAGTGAAAGCAAAACCACCATTTTATGAGTATAGATCAAATGATAAATAAAAACAGTACAATAATAGTTGCGGCATATATATAAATGTTTTGTCGCTTCATAAGTTCATATAGGGCTGTAAACGAATCGAACAAACATGAACGGGGGACATGTTTGTTTTCGTTTGTTAACCTTTTACCAAACAATCGAATCAAATACGAACACCTAGCCAAACAAGATTTCATGTTTGTGTTTGTTTGTTAACACAATTACTTTGTTTGTGTTTGTTTGGTAAATGTTTATTTTTTACTGACAAACAAACAAACAAACCAAACAAACAAATGAACCAAACTGAACATAGTCACTAATAAACCAAACGAACATGAATCAAGCGAACCAAACAAACCAAGGAAACATAAATGATCCAACAAACAAACACATATTTTATAAAAAAAAAGTATTAACAACTCATCCATACAAAAACCATTATGAGAAAGCCAAAAGTTAAGAGTTTCCATTTAAACTAGTTTTCAAAATATTGAGAAGGCAGGTGGAGGCGGCGAAGTTTAGATAGGCAGGTGGAGTTGTGAAGGCGAATGGAATGCCGAATGCATGTATATGTCGTATGTGATGGATGTTGAAAGTATCAAAAGTGAAAGATCTAAATCAGAGATATGCGATGGAGATTGGAGGCTTAAGTCTAAATTATAGATATTTGATAGTACTAGAAGATATATTAAAAGTATTAATTTTAACAAACAAACACAAACGAACGTTCACAAACATACTTACCGAACGTTTACGAACAGACTTACCGAACGTTCACGAACACAAACGAACGAACGAGGGTTCTGTTCGTGTTTGTTTGTTAAGCTAAACGAACAAATAAAATTTGTTTGTGTTTGTTCCTTTAGTAAACGAACGAACACAAACGAACACAAACGAACTCCAGCCCGAACGGTTCACACGAACATTTCGCTGAAACTTCGGTTCATTAACAGGCCTAAGTTCATATCCTCAAACTCTCAATTACTCCATCTTTATTTGGTCAAAATGACCTAATATTTAGAAAAGCCCGCTGTTTTATTTCATCTTTCCTTGTTTTATCAATTGTATCTTCTACTTTCCAGCCCAACACACATGCATAAAGTCCAATAACTTATTTTAACCCAACACACATGCATATAGTCCAATAACATATTTTAACATTTTCTTATAGAAAATGGCCCTTGGAAAATGGTGGCTCAACTCAAAGCATACTTTCTTCGGGCTTGGGCCGGCCCTCTTGAGTTGCTTGCTCCAGAAGTAATTAATTATCATCTTTGACTTTCATCAGTAAAGGCTAAAGAAAATTACACTAATTGGGCCACAATGTTTATAGCCCCAAGCCCCTTTTAGTTAATAGAAACTTGATTAAGTTAAAATTGTACAAGTTATAAAGGATTAATCACAAAGCAAAATATATATCAGGTCCCATTGCACCACAAAAGGCTAAAATGACAGCAGAAAGAGTCTATGACATATACTTCCATACTGTTAACATCTAGTTACGGTGATTTAACTTTATCTATCTATATACATCTCTCTAGATCAAGGATGCAAGACGAACCAAAAAACGACATAAATTTACTTTATATAGGTAAAAAGAAAAAGAAAAGAAAAAGAAAACACTTAAAACAACCGATTAAGGGGCCGAGACCACTGATTAATTCCTTTTTGGTCCTAATCATGTCGAGGGCGTGCAACCCAAAGAGAGCTGAGAGAGCGAAGACGATGGAAGTGCTCGGAAACCGCTAGCAAACTCCTTGCTGCTTGACGTGTTGTCAGGAGCTGGATGACATGATGAATCGTCTGGCGTCTCAGATTATCGGCCTGTAATAAGATAGTTGTGGTGTTAGCTTCTAGTTAATTGTGTATAGTGTTTTCTATTCAAAATGGAGAAGTGTTCACAATCCTAAAAGTCAATTACTTGTAGCACAATGAAAGAAAAATATAATGACATGTTAATCTAATCGATCTAATATAAGTTGACATTTTACAAGAGTGGCATTTTCATAGTGAGTGGTTGGATAAATGGTCAAATTAAAGTAGGTAACACATAATTCAATATATATCACTACTACAAAAATAAAAGACACCTATTTTCTATAGAAATTTAGAAACTTATGAAGAAAAATGTTGTGTCACAAATTGTTACCATCGCAACCGAATCGCGATAAAAAAGAGCGATGAAAAAAGATGAAAAAAATACTGACAATTGAAAAACCCTAATTTTTAACATTCCACATGTCAAATTTTATTACTTTTAAAATTTTTAAATCATATTATTGGATATAGAACTTAAGGAGATATAAGACAAACAAACAAAAAGCTGAACCGTTAAACCATTTTTTTATATTAGAATTATTTTTATTTAACAACTTAACAATTTCTCCTCAAAATCTAATACACAGAACTTTTCAATGAACAACTGGCACAATTTGTACTGGAACAGGAAAAGAGAGCCAGAAACAAAATAACAGAATTATTAAATTGGGTATCATTGACAAACCCATTGCTACGTGCCACCAATTACATCATGGAAAGCGAAGTTTCTTTAAAAAAAATTGTGGAGCTAGGTAAATAAATTTTAAACCTTTTGCATATATATCGGCTATAAAATACAAGATTGATGGTTCATAGTAAAAAACAATGCCCTCTGAGAGAAATGTAGTTCCGCACATATTTTTTTTTTTTTTTGGAACGGCGATGTTGGTCACGATGGGTTAGGACATCGCGCACCTATCCTACCTCCGTAGAGGAGGAGATGAGGGTCCACACCACAGACAGCCAGACATGAGTGTCCTAACCGTGTCTCAGCTGGGGTCGTGTGGGGCATATGGACGTTCCCTGGGAAAACCATGCGACTGTCTAGCAGGCCCACATGGGACCTTTGTTGAAACCCGTAGGTTTCAACCCAAGCTTAGACAGTTGCAAGCCTCCACAATAGCAGAACTATCTGGAGTAACCTGCGTGCTGGGTAAAACCGGTCGGCATCATGACTCGAACCAAGGTTGCCCATGGTCATCAATCATTTGCCAACAGTGAGGTTTGAACCTGGGTTTCCCCAAAGTCCAAACAACACCGGTACCATTGAGACAATGCTACAATGGTTCCGCACATATTTAGTTGGATGTTAAATTTACGTAATATTTTTATTTTATTTAAAACGACCCTTTTACAAAACAAGATGTGTGTACGTGTGTATTATCTGTAAAATGTCTATATATATATATATGTGTGTGTGTATATATATGTGTGTGCTAGAAGCCTAGAAACACATATATATACGTGTGTGTAGGTGGGGAGTGTGTGTATCTAATTACAATTTATATGTAATCAAAAGATGACAGGTCTTGGATAAAAAACATTATATTACTTTACTAAAGATATGATTATAAGTTTGCACTTATTTTAAATATAATATACAACTTTACAAAACAAAATGAGTTAGTTATTGTAAACTACATTAACATGTATATAGAAGTTAGTTTTAATATTATTATAAGTTGTTGCACTTTTTTGTTCTAGGTTTAGTGTGGGGATGGTCTAACTAGTTTGTTAACATCAAATGCCATTGAAAATGACATCATGAAAATTTGCATGGGTTTTAGGATCTCAGTGATGGGGATGTTTTCTTGGGTCCACTCTCCTAAAGGACTTAGATTACCATGCCACCTTTCTTTAAAGTGATAGATTTGTAAAAAGTAATTTTATCTTGATAAAAAAACATGTTACGACTGAATTATGAAAATAGTTATTTTCTTTAAATGTGTTATAAATCTATGATAATGTCTACATAATTGCATGCATATATTTTTGAGATATATAATCATTTTGATGGTTTATCTAATTTTACTACACTAAAACATAAATATCTAAATCCTATAAGCGAATATATATATAGTTTATATGTATAATAACACATACACACATCTATACATGACATAGTAGCTATATAAAAGAATTTGTTTGTAACATGACTATATACTTATAGCACAACAATTAATTTGTTATATCATATGATGGCCGGTGTGTGTTACTTTGTATATCAAGTAGCTTGTTATATATAAAATACTTTAATTTTCTAAAAAATGCCTTTATTTTAAAGGGTTTAACTTCATTTTTCTTAAATAAACAAGTTAACAATTGTTATATCTCATTTTTTTTTCTTTTTCAAAGATGGCATCACAAATATGAATATTAGGAATGTTCGTGTTCTTTTTCTTTCAAAAGATGGTAGTAATACATGTCAATTAATACGTAACAATGTTACATGTACATAGTTCTACAAATTTCAAGTCAACCAAATTTGATGAAACTTGTGCTAAAGTTACTTGTTTTGAAGCAAGTAAGTACGAATTGAACAGTTCTACAAATTATCTAAAGCTTTGATTTTATTTTTTTAAGTTACTAATTATTTAATCTAAAAATTAAATCAGGAACACCCATAAATTAATATGTTCTTCATGAGATCTATAAACATACACGTGAGCAAAGTCAAGTATTTACGATGCTACAATATTCTAGACCTTCATCCATTTGGAAATAAGACAACCTTTGAAGCATTGACGACACGAGGAACACACAAACTAGCTAGGTTAAACGTAAAAGTTGTTTGTAATTTTAGTATCCATCAAGACAATTTGATGTAGCTATTTTAAAGAAAATTATGCCGGGCGGAGGGTCAAAGGACCCTCCTGACCCCATGTCGTTCCGCCATTATAACAAATGAAGTAAATATTATTACAAATTAAAAGTTTTAGATAACACATTTCTCTAAGACTATGCTTATCTTTAGCACATGAAACCCAATGGTTCAAGAGGTAGAGTAGGGGTTCCAAGAGACACTATCCCCTGATAGGGACCAAGGTGTAATGCCCATGGTAGGGTCCAAGAAGCAAGACCCTTGGTGGTGTTTGTATTGAAAGTTGTAGTAATAAGTGAGCAGTGGTAGTTTGATCGATCATCAATATCAAGTGCGATAAATAGCAACTAATTAGGTTATTCACAATGGTTCCACCGAGGGGTTTGGTGGATGCTGACTCGGACGCGGTGCCCTCGGTGGCACCATTGGGTGGTCTCGGTGGCACCATTGGGTGGTCTCGGTGAATCTCGGTGACTTGCAAAGAAAAAGAAAAGTGGTGGGCCCACAACCTATATCAAATCACTTGATCTCTTTTGTTTTATTTTTAAATTAGTTTAAATTGATTAAAATAATAATAAAAGTAAAGTGAAAGGAATGAAATGTGAAAGAAGGGTATTGAGAGTGAAATAAGTGAAATGTGAGGAGAGTGAAAGGTGATAATGTGGTGCTGAGTTGGCAAAAAAGTAAGTGAAATGATAAAATGTGAAAGGTTTGTATTGTAATTAACCTTACAAGCATCAAATGTGCTTAGATGTTGTTTAAAGGCAAGCAATCGAAAGTAAGTTCCTATTGATATTTTTCAACTAATAATACAAATAACTCACAACGATTGTAAATACTAACTGATACTGCAGACTGAAAACATTTTATTAAATCGTTGGGCTGGTTCCCTTATTGTATATGATTAATCTTTGGTATGTTGTTTTATAACATATTTACATGTTTGTTCTTTTAGTTTCTCTGTGAGTTAGCCATCGAACATTCGATTTGTACCATGGAAATAGTTCAATCTAACATTGGAATTTACACGATTCTTAGAGATATCCGAGCACATACATATAGTGATATTCAGTATTCGAATCAAATTTAAAAAGTTCAAAATTTGATTCAATTCAATTCGAAAATCACCGATTCGAAATTTGGTTTGGAATTCCAAAGTTCGAATGTGATTCGATGTCTATAATCGAATTCTAAATTCGATTTCATTTTGAAATTTGACTTAGAAATATGCATAAGTTGAACGGTGTCATGTGCTATAATTATTTTATTTTTTGGATGTATAATGGAATTGCAAATAGTGTGGTTTTCAGGAATGCTTAAGTTGAATGTTTTTAATGATTGGCTACCATAATAATAGTTGAACAAAGTTTTTCTGGATGTGGATGTTTTGAATGTTAAGATAAACTTTGTCCAATTTGGACGTTTTCACTTTTTAATATTTATACTTTTATACATTTGTATTTTTTATTAATGAGATACCTATTTCAAGTTCGAATCAAATGGTTTGCGAATTCGAATCCAAGTTTTATAAACTAAAATTCGAAGAATTCCATTCGATTAGTTCGAGTGTTTCGAAATTCGATTTGTTGAACACCCCCCCCCCCCCTCAAAATACGTATTTCAAAACCTACAAAAGCCTATTTTCAAACAGCCATATATTATGACCAGTGATGGACCTACAATTTTTTGTCAGCGGGGGCTGAAAAAGATCTGGTAAAAATATATTCAATCCCACATTGTGTCAAAGATAAAACCAACTGGTTTCCCCCCTATATTAGTTAAGGGGTTTGGTTTAAGTGCCATGTTAAAAGAAAAAAAATTGGGCAGTCTTAATGAAATGTAATTAATTAGTAGTATATGTTTTAGTTGAGTAAGTGTCTTTGACCCCACAAACCCCTTATTAAATTTGCCCCTGATTATGGCAAATCCGAACTTAGAAATCTTAAGACTATCTTCATTGTTGAAATTACTAAGGCTTCTTAAAAGAAGACGCTACAAACTCCAGAAAGGCTTATCATGATTATCGACGGTTAACCAATTTATTTCTAACACAATCTCAATAGTTGACATTGGTTTATGAAGTACCAATAGTGGCACTGACTATGACCGGCTAATTACTCTTCGTGTACGAGCTTCTAACATATAGATAGATGCCATTCTGATATATAGGCAAGCAATCGAGCGGCTGGAAGCACTTGCAATTGGTCTTAATGGTGTCTAAATCCTGTTATAACCTAATGTAAACTTTTGTATTTGGCGTTGGTTGGGCCATGCAATTGGTGTCTGTATTGGTGTACTAGCAGCTTGCCAGTCTATATTTTTTTTTTCGAACGGCTTTGTTTTTGGATCACTGACAGGGACATGTTACACCACCCAACTGGTCATGTCCATGGCCTTCGCCTGTTCAGGAGGAGACCCCACATCAAGTATCGAGGCTATATACACAGGGCCTACTCGGAGGAGTGAAAACCCCCCTTAATAAGAATTTTGTTGGTTAAAAGAACTAAGAGATGGGGGTGGAGGTTTTGGATCCTAATAAAGCTATTAGAAATAAGATGTTGCTCCCATTAAAGTTATGACTCATCTGTGTCAAAGACGGTTTTAGTGTAATTTATTGGTAAGTGTAGTTTAGTTTGTCATTGAATAAAAACAAATTGACACAAAATAATCACTAAGATGAAAATTAAAAAAAACATAAAAAGTTAAAATTATATAATTATTCTATGATTGGTTATTAGATTTGTATAATCAAGTCAATGTGGGAGATGTGGATATAAGCAAATGGATTGAATGATTAAATGTGCCAACTGTGAAACTAAGATTTTCTTTTTCATTAATATATTATTGGACCAGATTGAGGAGGAGCAGGTTAATAATCTGTTGGAGTAGGTTCCCTAACCAAAGATTGCTACCAACATATTCCCCATCATATGGACCCACTATGCATATACCACATATGCATACATAACTAAAATATTTTCACTTTAAGCTATATAATTATTTTTTAAGATTTTACTATCTTGTAAAAAAGAAAGTGTACCTGAATCACGAAATTTTCTAGGGTGGAGAGCTTGTTCATGGCTGCAGCCATCTGACCCATGTAGTTAGCCATGTTTGTAGGAGAGCTTAGAGCATCAGAAGCAATGGTATCTGACAGAGATTGATTCAGTGCATCTAGACCATGGGATAGTGCTTCTTCTGCCTCTTGTGTTGCTTGTTGCACTTCACATATAGCCATGAGTTGTTGCTCAGTTAATGGCTCAATTTGACCAAGAATTATCTGGCAAACAAATCCCATCAACTCAAATAAGGACCTCTAATGTAAATTGTAGTTATCATGAAACAATAATGTTTTTATGTCTTTCTAATTTCACACCGGATCTTTTGACGTTAACCTTTTCAAATGTTAGAGACAGCCGTTTGATAGTCATATACAGACGATCTTCTGACTTTTACAGTTTGAAAAAGTCAATATCAAAGTTAATTTAAGAACATTAGACGGTCGCTTAGTAAAACCTCTAATATCCGTCTGAACCGGTGAATTGTTTGGGAATATAAACATTATTAATATATTTAGGGCCCTACTAATAATACACCACCCCAAAGTCACATCACCATTTGAAGAAAACGTCAAATGGCGATTTAAAGATACAGAGCTATGACATAAACCCTCATCATCTAACGGCAAACAACAGTTATATGTAAGCCCATAACATTCAAACGACCATCCGGTACAAGCCCAAACACGATGTTAAAGACAGTATAGAATTAAATTGTAAGTAGTGTACATATAATAGGCCTCCTTATTTAATATAGTCCAACCTGAATTTGATAAAAATGCACTAAACAGACCATATATTTCATGAGATAATTAATAAAACACCTTTGGAATCATTTATACATATATATGTAATCTTGTATGATTGGTTCTTGTTCCAAAGCCAAATCAGATGATCAAATCAGAGTGTTATAGAGGGATTCATATCCAACAAAAATGCACAAGTACTAGAAAAAAACACACACAAATTAGTGAAAATGTATTTTTCTCTCACTAAATTTATTGTTAGTAAAATATATATATAAAGAGAGAGGGAGAGAGAGACACACAAACACATAAACATAAACATAAACATATAAATATATATATATATAAGAGCTAGCTCAGAAATTGTAGTGAGAGACAAGGGCTTTTTGGCACAGTTTGGAATAATACCTAACTCACCCTACAATGGAAAAAACCCTTTCGTCATCATAGTAATCATTCACTCTGTGTCACCTTCACTTACACATAAACAGAGAGTATACGTACCATCAAACAACAGCTTACAGTACCCATGCATACAAAATAACTGCTACCAATACTTCCTCCGGTATCTCATCATATCTTTTCCTCTTACAATTTATTGATACCCTTTCTACTTTTGGTATGCCTATTGCACATTAATTACACTCACTTGTTCATAAATTCATTCTTGTCCAGTTTCTAATTAATTAGTCAAGACCACAACAAGTTTGTTTTTAATAAAAGAATAATATTTGTTCTAATCAATTTACACAACTTTATAATTTCTTTAGAAAATATAACACCCACCCTCTTTCATACTATTCCTAACTTTATAAGTTTATTCACAAGGAGAGTTCAACCCTTTAACCACTTAAAGAATAATAAAATATTGATTTTTTTTGGTGCTTTTAGTGTTATTATTTATTTTTATTTTAGTATAACTTATTTCTTAATAAACAGTAATTTGAGTTAGGACATATGAAGTGCATGCTCATTTAAGAATATATTTTCTGATTTCTTAAACCATAGAGCTTCTAAGTGTTCGTAGGGCTTAATCATGGAGTTCCAGGGGTATACGGGTACCGCCTGATGGGGTCCACGAGGCAACGCCCTTGGATCCAACAGAAGCTTGATAAGATTTGCTTGAAGCATGAAAAATTACTTGAATTTTTTTCTGATAGAGTTAGTAGATGAACATCAATAGTAATTGAGGTTGCAGGAGTAACAACACCAACAACTACAACGACAAAAACAACAATTACAACTTGGTCCCCAATAACAACTTTGGTGATGAGTAGCAACTTGGTAATTTGTAGTAACCTATGACATTAGTTGTTAGCTTTCACATACGGGTGCAACAACATTTTAAATGATTAAACTCACTCTATATATGATAAATCATTTGGCATGTAAAAACACATTTTTATAACCATATTTTCACTCATAATTTACTGTCTTATCCGACTAGAAATTTGGTATATAAGTGAAGTACTTTGATTAAAGGATAGCAAGAAATCAAGAAACCTACATTATAAGTATCTTAATATTGCTAGACTAGAAAACCTTTTAATACACCACTTTATAATTTAATATGAATATATTATCAATAGACAACCAACATATACTTGTATTTGTGTTCCAAAGATAAAAAAATAAAATAGCAATATTTAACTTGCTTAACTAAATGCTACTTATATAATAAATTCCTATATTAAATACGGGTCATAATTACCTCGTCATAAAACGACAACATAATATGCTTCTAATAATTAAATTCATTAAAACTACCATAGGAATATGCTCGGCTAGTGTAAATAGCCTTTAGTTGATCGTTGAAAAAAATCTTGTTAAGGAGAGTACACCACTTGGTGATGAAGTATACCCAGTTTTCTATGTGTAAAGTTTGTGGTTTTGATAATTATAAACCCTTCTATATTTTTGATTTTTTTCCTCACAACTCTTTTCTTAATTATTGTAAAAAAAAAAAAAATACATACATGTGTTATTGACATTATATTGGATGTATAGCTTAATTAATTGTAATTGTAAATTTGAAGGACTTAAATATATAAATGAATTCAAAATTATAACATAGCATTCTAAAGATAAAACTAAAAAAAAAAAAAAGTTAAAACAGAAGAAAACAAAGAATATAATAGTTGTTATTATTATGATGAAAAAATGTTGTATAATTTAAAATTTTCCACGTAACATAATTTTTTAACAAGAATTTACTTTCAGCAACATATTTTGTTTTTATATTCTTGTTATAAAGACCTTTATAAAACTAATAAAGAATTTGAAGAAAAAAAATTGTTTAATATGTAACTTAAATCTTAAGTAAAAGAAATTACACACTCTGAAACACATACACGACAAATTGTGTCCCTGAACATATTGGGGACCTAAATGTCCTCTTTTAGAAGGGTTCCTGCAAAACTCTCATTATTTTGACTATTCTTGTGACATTTTAATTTTTGAGGATTATGTACCACCTTTTATATCTCATTTTTAGTATATTGATTTTAAGGATCCTTTATATATACGTGTGTGTATATACTTTTATACTTATATATATATTAAAATATATAAGAAGAATAAATGTGTGTATGAAAATAAGTTTAAACCTTGATAAGCTCAGATGGCCGAAACCCTCCAATCCACATGAAGCATCTCTCAGCAGGAGTCTTCCAGGTACCAGAAATGATGTGAAAAACATCAGATTTAGCCACAATGCTCTTCAGATTCAAAACATCATCGATACGGGCTATACAATTATCGACATAAATGCGGAGCTCGTTTTCTGGCAAGTGTTCTTGAACTGCTGCTTGAAGCTCACACATTTGGCGGTGGTAGTCTTCTAGCCACCTTGCATACTCCATGTCAAAAACTGCAGCATCTATATATAAATTATTTATATAAATCAAGAAAGAGCAAACGATATTTAAATAAAGATAATTGTTTTGATGATTTCGGGTTATTGTACCGGAGCTTATGCTACTCATGCCGAGAGGAACACCATGATCACCTCCAAGAACACCTCCACCACCACCACCACCAAGATAAACCCCCTGATTATTAAGAAGATAATACATTTACAAAATATTAACACATAAATCTTTAAAAAAAGTACAAAAGTAATCGTTTTGATAATACGTTACGAAATAACAACAAAAATCTGTGACTTAAAAAAATGTGTTGTTACACATTATAGACGAAAAATAACCTTAATTTTCAAAAAAAGTATTGCATCGAAATAACAACAAAATTTCATACATTTTTGTCAGAAATATATCGTAAAAGAAAAACTTAAATTCATATTTATTTTATAAATTTTATTAAATAATTTAAGAAGGAAAGAGGTGATGATTTTAGTCGTTAAAAATATAAAAATTTAACTAGTGCTTTTTCAAATAAATTGTTTTTGTAAGAATATTGCATGAAATTATTATGTTTTTCTCATAATAGTGAACATTACATTGTCATTTTCTAGTAAAAAACTGTAAACTCTTCACCTGAGCTCTAGCTCTTTGCAACTCTTGTTCCAATTGGGTAAGCTTAATTCTGCTTGATTCTAACTGCTGAACATAAGCCTGTAAAAAGGAACAAAAAACGATGCGCTGAAAACCATGAAAATTATCATCCCAATGCGACATAAAAAAATGGTCTTTGACAAATTATTCTCATTTTCAGAAATTTCTTACCTTTTTTCTCAGCCTGCTTTTTCTTGCTGCTTCTCTATTTTGAGCAAGTCTCCTCAATGTCTGCTTAATATATTCAAACATGGTAAACACAATTTATTCTTTCATTTTCTTGATGTAATTATTTCTTTTAAATCTCATAACTTTATTAAAAAAATAATAATAAATAAAAAACCTTAGGATCGGGTGTTTTTGGGCGACCCTGATCGGAACTAGTCGTCGGCCCTTTCTTGTTTCCCTCGCGCTACATCAACAAAAAAAATTACAAAAATTAATCAAGATTGGAATGATCAAAAAAATTTAACTATACTAAATTGATAAAAGAAATTGATTAATTAAAACCCATATCCTTGTTAGATTATGCATAAAAGTTGTTAATTAATATATTATCTAGTTATAAAATTTATAAAATATTTAATTAAGTACCTTTATGGCTTTAGAAGATTGAGGGGCAGTTGGAAGAGAATCCTTTTGGGGGTTAGTGATGTCTTCCATGGAGGGCTCAGATGGTCTTCTTGAACCACTGCTTGATGGAGAAATTAAACCAGTAGTTGCCTACCAAATACACAAATAAAACTTAATTTCTTTATTTATGTAAATTAATTAGTGATTTTTATATTTTTCAAATAATTTTGGATTTTGGATTAGGGAAATGATACCTTGGTATTAGATGTAGAAGGGTCTACTACATGCATCGGTTGCGAAGGGAATATGTTTAACGTTGGCGGTCTTAACCCCGATGAACCCGACCCGTCTGCACATATCAGATAACAAACAACGCATAAGTAAATAAATAAATAAATATTGTTATGAAACAAATTAATTGTGATGAAAAAGAAAATATCATATTTTGATGATGTAAAGGAATTGAATTCATCTTAAATTTTAGTTTTTATATATTATTAGTTTAATTTCTGGTAGAATCAACTCATGAAATTGTTCAAAAACAATTAAAAAAAAACCTAAAATCTGTTGTAAATTTTAAAATTTATTAATTTCATGTACCGCAGAGAAAATAAATTCCTGGAAAAAAAGAACCAAGAGAATGATTGTTTTGCTGCATGTTTGTGGTCCAAATCTTGAAACAAGAAACCTTATAAACAGGAAGACAGAATAAGGTTTTAAAAAAGAATATTTTTGAGGAATTAAGTAAAGAGAAGTTGTTTTTATTTTTGTGAAAGCCATGAATATCTTTTTTTCTTCAAAGTGAGGATCTGGTCAAAGCAAGTACCATCAGATCATATTCTCTGAAGAACATGCTTTTCTTATGATCCAAAAAGAAACCCTTTTAGAGAGAGAAACAAGAGAGAGAGAGAGAGAAACAAAGAAACAGATTAAATTGTTTGACTATAATAAAGACTCTCACGTCTATGTTGATCTTGGATTGTAGAAAGTGCAGATTGATCAGCAGCTTGGCCTTCACCATAGAGAAAAAGTGATTGATCTAAATCAGCCAAATCATAAGGCCCACCTCCATCGTTCCTCCTTCATAATACCAAAAAGTACACAATAAACACAAGGAGTAATTACAAATAAAGATTTTCAATCTTGAAAAGGGTTAAGTTTTAAAGCTAGAGAATTACATAATATTGTTGTTGGTGGTTCGGATGGAAGATGAGGGCAATGAAGAATTGATCATGGCAAAAGATATTTGATTGTTGTCATGTTGATCATGATTTTGTTGTTCTTGATGATGAGAGAATTGTAGTTGGTGGTGATGATGTTGGTTTTGTGGGTCTAAAAAGGTATGGGATGATGTGTTTGAATAGGCTTTGTTGGTGGTAGCCATGAAAAAAGGTGGAGGAGTTTTGGAGTCTTGAGGTGGTGGTGAAGGGTGGTTTTGATGATGGTGGTGGTCTTGATCACCTCTCTCAAAACTCATGTGTGTAATCACAAATCTCTCTCACATGTATACATGTAGAGATATGTGTCTAGAGAGAGAAAGGGTGTTCAAAGAAATTCTGAGCTTGAATTGAATGCTAACTAAGAAAAAGACAAACTTTTAAGCTATTTTTAACACTTCTCATCTCCCTCTCTCTCTCTATATCTCTCTCCTGCTTTTAAAACATGAATTTCTACCAGAAACAAAAAACCCTTCTCTCTCTCTTTCTTTAGAAATAGTTCAGTCGGCAAAAACCAGCGAAGACCTGGAGAGAGAGGAGAGAGAGAAAGGAGAGAGAGAAGAGAGAACACTTTATGGCTTGCTTGTCCGACCATCTTAAACTTGTACATTCTAAATTACGTAAATGCCCTTCGAATTTGCCTATTCAACAAGTGTTTTGTATGATAAATCATGTTTTATATGGTCAACTTGAGGGGTACTAAGAGAAGGATAGAATTAGTTAACAACCATTCTAACAACATTAGTTAATTAACAACTCATGAAAGTAAACGTAGTATTGAGGGAGAAGTTGAAAATTAATATTAAGTTATATTACAATTGGTTTTAGTTAATTTCAATGGTTAATAAAAATAGGGTGATGTTAACCCCATATTGTCAATTTTAATTTCACACTGCATTGTCGAATCAAACTCAAACGACTATTTAAAAGTAACCGGAAATGGTCATTACGCTAACAGCTATGACACAAACCCTATAAGAACACTCGTACCATATCATCTCGATCGGTTGCTTATTAAATTTTTATGAGTTAATTATGACACGTTTGACATCAGTCCTTTTTCTAAAACGGTCGCTCGAAAGATTAAATAGCCGTATAGGGTTCCAGTAACCGTTTGTTGTTTTAGACGTACGGTCTGTTAGGCTAATTACCAATTTTCAGGTTATGCGAGCACATGCAGGCCTAACCTATTTGATCCAAGGAGGCAACCCAAAGGGACTCGGCGGATATCAAGGGATTCAATAAGGTTAGGAGATCTTTTCTTGTTTTACAAGTTTTTGCTCTTCTATTTATTCTATTTAATCTCGAGCTTATGGGAAAAGTGATATTTGAAAGTGCGTGAGCAGTGGATCGTCTACTCGATCGTATTGAAATTAATGTTAAATGAATGAATACGAGAGTAAATACAAAGGATTTTGTATTAGACCACAGAGAAACCACAGAGTACACACATATAAGATCTGACCCAAAAAGTTTTCATTCTCTATACAAAACAAGCTATTTATAGAATAAACATTCTAAGCTAAAACACGATCAGCCGAACTCTAGTTCGGACAGAGTTCGTGTGATGTCCGAACTTGAGTTCGCCTCATGTTCGGATCACAGCATCCTTGTAACACTTTGTCTTGTATTTGATACTTCACATGACGACCAAGAATCATGTATCAACAATATTGTAATTAGAGTTTTAAGCCTGTTTTCTCAAGTTATAATATTTTGTTAGTTTACGTAAATTTCGTGTGTGTTTCGATTGGGCCTTCAACTAGTATTAGAGCCACACTCAAGAAACCCATATCGAAGCCAGGTAATCAATCCAAGAATCGGGAGATCGATTAACATGCTGTGATTCAAAGGATTGGATCTAATCATCTGGTTTGATCTACGAGAGCAGCATGCGAAGGAAGGCATGAGACTGTAAAGGATGGTGGATCAATCAGGGCAACAACGTAGCAAGGAAGCAAGTTCTTTAAACCTTAGCGTCCCACATTAACGCAGACAAACTATGCGTTGTGGGAAATAAATATGAAGGCGATTTTCAAAGTTCATGGTGCATGGGAAGCAATCAATCCAAAAACTATCACCAATGCCAAGAAAATTAATGTTGCCATCGCATTAATATTCCAATCGATATCCGAAGAACTCACTCTTTAAATCGGCAACATGGATATTGCTAAGGAGATGTGGGCAGCAATAAAGCTTCGACATCAACGTGCCGAGAGAGTTGTGGAGGCCCGCCTTCAAACCCTAATGTCGGAGTTTAACAAACTCAAGATGGACGAGTCAAACTCAGTTGATGAGTTCGCAGGGAAGCTGTCACACCCCAACCGACCCGGAATATGTCAGGGCATGATGATTATCCAATAACACATGACAACTATGAAAGTTGTAATAATTAAACAAACCATACTTCATTGATAAAAGCATATGAGTAGATCGAATAAACAAATACAACATGCAGTCTAATTAGAATTCTAAAACTAGGTCTTGCGTCCTATGTGGTAACATATAGATCATCAACAAGTAGTCCTCCAACATGTATAGGATAAAGAATCAACTACGAATAGTTAGTGAGTAAACATAAGTTTAGTGTATAGCATATAGCTTGAAACATGCAATTCACAAATGCCAAATGATAGAATCATAGTATATGATAAAAATAGAATGTCTGAAAGTTTTAGACTTTAACTTTGAAATAAGACCCATAACATAACATGACATAGACTTAACATCCAGATCTGCATAATCAAACCTTTATTGATCAACGTCCTTCACCCGAAGGTCAAGTCGTAATGATTAGGTTTCAATCATCTAACACCAAAACCGGTCAAGTTAGGTGGGTCGTCACCCCGATAGATCCATCAATGTTCCCATATGCTTGGTGTTGTTAATGATTACGCATGTGATTAGCGACAAGTGGCAAGTGATGCCATACCAAAATATGGACTTGTGAAATAACACAGACTTCAGACTCACACACATAACAAGTATATAGTCTTTTGACTCAACACATATTGTATAGCATCCCCAAAAAAGACATATCATGATATTGCATAGTATTTGATAAATGTAAAGCTTGAATTTAAAATAGGTATATATGTAACACCCCAAACATTTAAAGAGAAAAGAGGCTATTGTCACACCACGGTCGACGGCGAAAAATGTCGGGACGCGATGATTGTCCAGATGAATACAACACTATTAATGTTATGATATTCTTAATCAAGCCCATTTTATATAAGATCAAACATTATACAAGTATTCAAAGTAAATTACATAAATGATACTTTTTTATATAAGATCAAACATTATACAAGTATTCAAAGTAAATTACATAAATGATACTTTAGGTCACAACTATGGTAGCATGCATCCTATGGTGACATCAACAAGCTTATGATCATCTTTCAGCAAAACCTATAACATGTAAAAAGTAAGATTCAACTATGAATAATTGGTAAGTAAACAGAGGTTTAGTGTACTACATAGATTAAAGCATTACGATCCAATGACTCAAGTGTTATATGTAATCATGATCAACAAGTATGAGTGGTGTGCACCAAACCAAGACAATAAGAAAGCAATCACCCGTCAAAAATAAGACTACATTTCTGACCTCGTGGGTGGGCTGTCAACCAATAGATCTATCATTGTTACCACGGTTTGATAGTTAATGGTACACATGCGATTAAAAACTACCAAAGACTTCCAACCAAGATTTGCACACATAGAATCAAACAAGTATCACACAACTAGCATATTACACATAGAGCATCATGAGATCGCATATATACTACAAATCTAATGATATAAAATAAAGTCTAAGGTGGAAACTAGAGTCTTCTATGGTTTTGTCTTCATGCGCACATGAGCGAATCTACTTCATTGGTCTTCTACTGCAACTTATCCAAGCTAGGTACCTGATACGTACTAAAAAAGGATTGGTGTCAACTAAAAAGTTGAGGGAGTTCACATAGTTAGTAAAAGTAATCGTCGTACAAAGACGAGTTTTGTTTAGATTTGTCAAAAATGTTTAGTTTTACCGAAAAAGTGTATTTTGGTTTAGTAAAAAGTATTTAAGTTGTTGTTTTTGCCAAAAAGTATAGTTTTGTCGTACATAGTTCAAAAATATAAGTTTTATCATACGTCGTCACAATATAATTTTAATAAGATGGTCTGTCGATCATAGGGTGCTATGGTTTTAAAATGAATATAGTTCCATAATCAACCATTCTCTATCCTTCGTGGTCATACCCGATAGTTACGTGCGCAAGACCACTCGCCAATAGAGACTTCTCATATAATAAAATACATTATATGAACCCAACCATGAGGTTTCGATGTGCCAAAGGCCAAAATGTTGTTCCTTATGAGGGCGCCCAGAAAATAGCATGGGCACAAGGATGTGGGGGCATTATCCCCAAATAGCACTACCCATTTTACCCGCGGTCCTATACCAAGGACTAAGATGTGTACGTATGGGACTAGTTGGGGTATTGCTAGTCCAAACAATATGTGTATCGAGCATCCAAATATAATCAAGCACGACATGTAAATAAAAAAAGTACGATAATTAAAATAAAAACATGTTTGAAAGTAAAGAGAGTATGTATCACCCCAAAAATAGTAAAGGAAAAATGGGAATTAGTAGTGAAGACCCACCTAAGCATTTACCTTTCCCAAGTAGTTTGGGTTTCCTTGACTTCCTTTATTTGGCACCTAAAGTAATGATGTATAACCAATTAAGTTATAGATTCGGGTGATTAACCCATTGTTTGCGTTTTCCATATTTGGTTGAGATTCCTAAGTAATTTCATACTTAAATGTATGTATTGTGTTGTATGTGAATGCTTATTTATGTGTATGCATGAGTACATCACTACTACAAAAATGGTCTTTCTTGACGCTTTTTGCGCGTCAAGAAAGGGCCCAGATGACGCGCAAAAAAGCGTCAAGGAAGGCAGGGTCAAGAAGCCTCTTGACGCGCAAAATGCGCGTCATCCCATTTATGACGCGCAAACGATGATGCGCAAAAAAGCATCATAAATTTGTGTCATAAAATAAGCGTCAAGGAAGCCCCCGTCATAAATCTTCTTATGACACGCTTTTTTGCGCGTCATGGTTTTTAAAAAAATTAAAAAAAAACATTTGTTTGTAAAATCACTAATTTCCTGATTAATAACAATTAACCTCATAATACAAAATAAAATATACTTGTAGTAAAATTATACATTTCATATATAGAGCAAACATTACAAGTTAACAATAATTTACAATTGGATCCGGTAGGCGAATAACCTATAATAACAAATCTAACACTATCATTTTCCTTAGCATTCTTACAACATATATGTCCCTTCCACAAGCATTCTTAGCATCAGCCCTTCCAACTTTAACTTCTCATACCCAAAATTTGTTAAGCACAATGAAATTTAACAAAAAGCACCAACCTAAGTAGTCATTTACCAAATGGACATTCACAAGTAACATTCAACAATACGTCCTAGCTGTTCATCCCACGTCCCTTCAATTGATGCCAAGTCCAGCAAAAAAGCAGCTTCATCTAACAAAATTTGCACTTTTAACAGCAAACAATGGAACCGGCAAAAAAGCAGCTTCATATAACAAACCCATAACAGCAGACAATGGAACCAGCAAGGCACATGTACAACAAAATGGGGTAACAAATTTTTGTAAAAAACGAGAAGAACAGATTCCGGACTTACAGAGATCAGATTCAAGAATATGATGTTGGCCTCTGGTACTCCTTTCTTTAAAAGCAAAGAATTAGCCTCAACAATTGAATTTCCTGAACAAATAACTTGCAATTATCAGCACAAACACATTCTGAGAATGGGACTAAGCAACACTGTTTAAAGTATCGCATTTGCTGCATGATCCTTATTAAGTTAACCTGTCTAGATCAATCCAAGGTTATCAATAGCTACGTAAGTTAGTTATAACATTTGTGTTTTCTCCATCCAATTCTCTAACCATTATATTCAATTGCACAATTAATATGTCTTGAAAATTATGGATGAAAATTGCATTTTACACTTTAAAAATGTTACTTACAAACTGAACTCTTGTGTCATTAAGTACACCAACACCAGCAGAAGCAAAATTGGCACCAACAAATAACTTTTCACCTGTAAGAGCTGGACTCAAGTATGGCAATGTTGTCTCTTCGCCAATGGCTTGGCTTGATCATATATTAATCAAAGATTTAGTCCACCGGGTGAATGCAAATGAATTTTGTTTGAATAAGAGTAGTAAAAACCAAACTGTTTTGGCATATATTAATGCATATAATCGAAATAAACACAAGAACATACATAAACACAAGAACAAACATAACCAGATTGTGTCCCAATGTGTCTTTCACACACATAAACTCAAGAACGAACATAAAAAATTATATATACCTGGTCCATTCCACCAGCTGTTGTTACTCCATTCATTGGTCACCTGATTTGCATTAAATTACCAAAATCAGTTTCGTCAAACACTTACCTGGTAGAGCAGGGGCCAGAACACATTAAATTACCAAAATTAGTTGTATACCTAGTCATGGGAATATAGATAAATTTGGGTTTTAGTATAATGTAATCGGAAAATTCAATAGACAGATTGAATAATCCAACAACAGTAACTATTATAGAGTAACCTTAAGACAATTAAGTTATGTGCCGGCCTGATTATAAATATAAGTGTACCTGTAAATTGTTAGATTTTGATATTAATCATAGTGTATTCAACATGACATCATGTATGTTAAAAGGTATACAAAAGCAGGTAATATTTAACGAATAATGCAAGTGATAACTTACACGCTTCTTCAAAAGCACAGGCAATACACGAATCTGATAGCATCTCTCGTTACATTTTCTAGGCACGCGCATATTATATGGAACCAAATTCTTGCCCCCCTTTCGTGGAAGTTCTTTTATGACTTTTACATCTCTTGATAGATGTGATATAAACCAGTTATATCAAGAAAACATACTATCAGGTATACAAGAAAACATGTGTATTTTAAGTTGTGTTGATTATATATAACCAAATAATCAGGACTTGCCCCAGTTTGTTGTTGGTTTAAACCCCCACTTGTGGCTATCGGCAAGAATCAATTTTGGACACGTGACTGTTTCTACTTCTATGATTCAGAAAACATCCAAATTAAACCCAAAAAAATCATGAAAAAACACAAGAACTCATCCGTCGGACTTGAATTACTTCATACATGACTTACTTGGAAACTTATTGCTAGCATTACTACATCCAAAGTAAAACTTTGACATACTTGTACTCCACAGACTTCGATCACTCACCATCCTTAAGCAACCAAATCATAGACCATTATACGACTCTCTTACCTTTGTGTTATCATCAGATTTTTAAGAATGGTTAAATAAGCTGAAGCATTGGAGTGATCCCTGTCCTAGTCCCTTTTTCTTTTGGTTTTTTGGCAACTTTACTTTTTTCGTCTGTGTTGGTTGCCAATGTATTTTAGGATTAAAACATAACATATTTAGTAAACCAAACTCAGTTTGTTTGGCATTACGCTTAAGATTCATTTAACTATTTCCTACTAATGCCACTACTTTGTCTCTACCAAAAGCCAATCAATTAAACGTATTTTAAAACCAAAATTATAGGTAATGAGTCCACTGAATCACCAGAATTTACTAACAATATTCATGTCATACATAACAAACGCAACGAAATTTACAATTGGAAACAGAATTCAAAAAACTAACATATAGAGAGAAGACTACCTTAAGCGGATGATGAAAATTCAAGGTTTAGGGTTGATGATTCTGCGGTTTCACCAATTCGAAATGAAGAATGATAGACTCGATTGTCACACCCTGGATCTGGACTGAGAATGGAAGGCGAAGAAGGTGACGGTTGCGAGAGCGGTCGCCAAACACAGAATTGATGTTTAGTGAGGCAGCGATGTTGACGCACGCTGTGACTGTGGGATTAACTAGAGATGGAGATTGAAGACCACCTCGATTTAACAACGGTTAGGGCTTTGAAGTAGCTATGGAGGAGGTCGTGACGAGCGGGGAGGGAATCCACAGCGAAGGAGCGTACGATGTTGAGGGTGATTGACAAACTGAGTGAGCGGCGGTTAGGGTTTGGAGGCCCTCTTCTAGATTCTGAGATTTTAGGGAAAAAACTGTGTAATTAAAAATTATGTAAAAAGTGATGGACAGACTGAGTAAGTGGGAAATAAAATTTTGGGGAAAAATTTAGCGGAAAAAAAATTATAAAACGACACTTTTTAGATGACGCACATTTTTTAAGTGTGCTCCGTGTTTTTTTTATAAATTATGACGGGAATTTTATGACGCGCAAAAATACGCGTCATCTAGCCTTAGAATTTTACGATTCTTGACAGTTTTTTATGACACTCGTTTTTGCGCGTCATTAAAAACCGCACGTCAACGTTTGTGCATCAAGAAAGACCCTTTTTCTAGTAGTGCATGTGTATTTAGTCTTTACTTTGGTTATGGGCTTTGACCCATTTTGTCTAAGGGTTGGAATTTGGCTATGAGCCCAAAAGGGCATATGATGGGCTTTGTAAATTAAGTAGATGCATAAATATCAATTTATGAATATTTGGTAAATATAGAGGTTTGTAAGTATGTATAAATCACATTTTGACATAACCTAAGTATTTAGGTTAAAATATATCACCGATGGGGTTCATGTTATTTATAAATACTACGTTATCCACATGAATCAAATAATGGAAAAATGGTTACCAATAATTATATATGTAATTAGGAAAAATATATTGTTTTATATAAATGAATTATTTATAAAAATGTATATACTATATAAGTTCAGTTGGCCCGGGAGTAACCCGAATAATTAGGCCACTGACCCGGCCCGTATAACCTTCTGGATCACACCCGTATAATCATTTGAGCTTACTGGAACCATACCCGAGACCCGAGGCCCAACAGAAGGGGTATTAGGCTTGTTCCAAACCCGTAGCCAACTGGTTGCGAATCAGGCTTCCGGTTCAGTCCACCTGGTGGACCTAACAGTGGGTTTAGCCCAACTGTTATAGTTTTGGGCTCCCGTTACACTGACCCAGTGGCCTAGTTAATTAAACAGTGGGCATTAGCCCATCTGTCTCACTTACCGGAGACGGTCCCTAGGCCCAAATGTTTTGCCCGATAAGCGACCTGATGGTTCAAGCTCCACCTGGATGGGTTGGGTTACAGATCCGACCCGACCGATACTGTGAGCTCAGTCCGACCCAAGGTCGCCCCAGACCCGACTGTCTAACCCGTCCTAGTAGTTCGTCGGTTTCTTGGTTCGGTCTAGTGGGCCTATGGGCTTATCATAGTTTGTTTTAACCCGTTTTTCCATATGTGGGTCGATGGTTTCAATAGGTGATAACTAGGGGACTTTTAGTTTATTATATCATACATTACATATATGTATTTTATTCCTACACATGAGTATGAATTTGTAATGGGTTTTATTTATGGAAACATGCACATGTACGGATTATTATTGGGACATATGTCTAGCCCGTTTTCACCATGGTTATTAATATGATCTCGTTCTAATAGATAGGTGACATGCACGTATGTTTCATGGGTTGCATGGCTACTTAACCTAGTTGCATGTGATTATGACATGTATGTTAATGTAGGTTATTTTAGTGCATGCATGTGTGTTGCTACTAGTGTGTTATATGTGTGTGACTTGTCTAGATCTCAACCGAAATGGTGTAGCAAACAAGGGATTAGTTGAAGATGTAATGGAAATGAAGAGTAGCAAGTTTATACCTAAAGTGTTGGTTGTATGGGCTAGTGGTGATCGATGTCGGGTTCTTGAGTTGCCTTGACATGAAGAGAGATATGGAGGTGGATGACCCATTGCATGCATGATCCGGGGATGAGTGGAGGGTTGTGAATGGCAAGGAAGGTGATGGTGGTAGTGTTGTATGATGTAGTGGTGGTCATATGGTGGTAGGACAATGATAGAGTGGTGGTGGGTGTGGAGTTGACTGGAGCCGTGAGAGAAGAAGGAGGAAAAGGGAGGATGGTTGTAGCAATGAAAATTCGATGGAGTTGTAGTGGTTATAACCTAGGGTTTAGAGCCGTTAGTGGCAGTTGGAAGTGATGGATGTGAGGGGTGATTGACAACTAGCCAATGGGGAGTATGCATATTGCATGTTGGCCGTTCAAAAAAAAAATACTAATTTGGTTAAAACTTGTATATAATATTATTTATGATTATAAATGATTATAATATTAGTTTGGTTATTAAATTAGTATATAATATTTCATATATTTTACAATTTTTGTTTTTTTTTACTTTTATTCTTTATTATTTTTTTTTTTGGTTTTTTTGCAATTTTTATCTGAGAGCAACGCCTTAGGAGAGTTCGTTGTGTAATATGTAAAGTCTCGTAACATATTTTTTTTTATTTTCAATCTCAATGAATTTACCACACGAATTAATGGTGTTATAGGTAAAGTCGGGTAACATAATTTTTAGGTCCTACGTTCAATACTTAATGGTTTAAGCGTTTTAGTTTCTACGTAATTTTTAATTTCGAATAGGAATTTGAGCTCAAGAAACGTACTTGATAAAATAAAGTATTTCTTACAATTTAAGAAGTATCCAAGGTTGTAAAATCATGACGTACTATATTTATTCCCCTTAAATTTCACCATTCAACAAACATATTTAATTTTGTTGACTCTGAGTAACCTTCACCGACTGATTACTTCATTCCTCAAAATCATAAAAAAGCGAAAAGTTGGTGATGAAATCGTATCCAATTTATACATGGCACCTAGATGATGAGTGCGGGGTTTAATGGTAAAATCATATAAAGAAGTTAGATTGTGAGCAACAAAAAGCGTTTAGACGGCCTCTCGTAGGTTACCTTAACCGAGGAGTGTTCGACGGTTATTCTTAACCACCTCCCGTGTAAGCTATCCGATCCAAGAGTTTCACTATCCATGCAACATTGAGGATCTTTCAGTTAAGAATTCCTTAGCAGATTTAGGAGCAAGCATTAACCTCTTGCCTTATTCACTCTTTGCGATGCTTCAGCTAGGAGAAACTTTGTATTGATTGTCATTTGTCTTGAGTTTTTTAAGGTTGGAATTGTGACTTTTTTAAAATGTAAAATCTCATCAGGTGCCCATCACTGAACACGATCGTGGTCGGCTGGCATGACACCCTAGCACGCTTGTGGTCACTTGATGGTCATTGTGGCTATCTAGGCAATGTCACCATGATTGTAGTGTACCCAGGGGCGGACCTACTTGAAGGGCAGGGGTAGCGCCCACTATCCCTGAACTTTTACTGCGATGTGCAATTTTTTTGGTTTTCGGTATTTCGCTACCCCTGAAACGAACTTTCCGCTACCCCTCGAATAAAATTTATGGTTTTTAGTTAGATCCTGACTTGAAAATATGATCAAAAGCCCGTTAATTACCTAAAAAAATTCAGGGGGAGCCCCGTTAGTCCCGGCAATTATTTTTTTTAAACGCTACCCCTGGATTTTTTGTCTGGATCCGCCCCTGAGTGTACCCCACCACGATCTTGGTGACATGTCTGCTTAACCATTTTCAATTCATGTCTTATCACCGTTAGAGCATAAAAGAGTGTCTCGTGTGTTGTATTAGTGTACATCATGTTAGTTGAATTAGTTAGTGAGGTCTTGTGTGAATATCAACAAGTTGACACAGGAACCATAGGTTCGTGAGTCACGAACCATGGTTCGTGGCAGGTCTGGTTTGTTGGACAGCCGGGACTATATAAAGTCTATGTGTTGTGCATTTGTATAACAACGAACAGAGAGTCAGCTTCTTAAGTGTGTGTTTCCTTAGGTGTTTTTATCCAGAACTCTCTGTAATTCATTTCTGTGTGAATCTTATAAAGTAAAGCTTTATTTACTTTCTTGTCTTCTCAATTTGATCATTATTACTAGTAGTAAAGGTTCTTACAATCACTTCTCCACCTATTTAAGCTTATTGATAAATATCAAGATAATGAACTAAAGAATTATGTATGAAACTGATTGAGGCAATTAATTAGGATTAAACCCATTTTATTGGCCTTTTTTTTAATTATCCCTTACCCACGTCATCCACTAGTTAGCCAAATTGTTAGCCTAATCCCATGTTCCTTGTTAACCCCTCATGAATCACCACTAAACCAAAGTAGTCTTTTCTTTAAACCCCTTATTTTTGTTAAATCGGTTGTAGGTGAAATTGTTTAGTTTTGTAGCATTTGTTTTGTTTAAAAAAAAAAGACATTTTAATGCAAATTTTTTTCAAAAAGTTGCATAAAAGATGTTTCATTATGTTTAAAAAGTGTACTACTTAACAAAAATAGTTGCGTAAAAGATGTTCCATTATGTTTAAAAAGTTGTATTACTTAACAAAAATGTTACATTAGGTCTAATATAACTGTGAGCTAATTATTTAGTAGTACGTGGGACATCATCCTCAAGATGATGACTTGGTGATAAAATAATGGTTTTTCAATTATAAGGTTAATGGGTTTAAATCTCCAAAGTACAGATACGATGAGTCGATGAAATGGTTTTAGCCGTTTAAGAAAACATATACATGGGACCCTTCAAAGGTGCTGATAAAAATTCTATATCAACATATCTACCACATTTTTTTTTTCAAATTCGACATCATCGGCATACATGACAAAAGCAAATGTAAACAAAAAAAAGAAAAAAAATACGTCAACAGCATATCCTCTTATGAACTCATTTATACTACGTACCCATGTCTGTGTTTCATCATACTTGGGAAATTTTGCAAACGTAAAACTTATTTATATGTGTACCAAATGAGAGAAGAACAATATTGTTACTTTTATTCAAATTTTTTTCTATGAATTATCATGACTAATATATTACTATTACTATTTACATTAGACAAAAGCACAAACTAATTTAATGAGCCGTATTTTTTGACGTTAAATAACTTAAGTTGGATAATAATCAATAAATGTAATGTCATAAAACTGTTTGATCCCTTCACATGTTAACTTGTCGGTCATCGGTTCGAACCTTTTAATTGCAATTTGTTTTCTTTTTTTGAAACTTTTTCTTTGCTAATTTTTTTTCATTTAAATAGGTTTAGATAACTTTTTTTTTACTCACCTAGTTATTTTACTCTTCTATTTTTTTAATTAACTAAAGATTTATTAGTTTCGGTATAAATTTTATTAGAATATAAACCGAGGTAGAATCCATATTTAAAAATATGTTCTTTTATAGTTTTTTGTGTTTTGTTTTTTTACATGACTACTTTAATATCTTTTCGTTATAACTTTATTCAAAACCGGGCACTTTTTTATTTCTAAAATTTCCTTTTACATTTAAATAAGTTTAAACGTTTTTTTACTCTCTTAATTCTTTTACTCTCATAAAAAAAAATTCTCGCATAAGATTTCTTAGTTTCAGTATAAACTTTACTAGAATATATACAGGGTCAAAATCTGTTGGGAATTTCCGAGTTCGACGAGTTCGAGATTTGGTTAGATGAAACTCAACGTACCACTTACCGTTTGACCGTTCGCACAACACGGTGAAGTTCATGACTCGAGACTCTCATTAACCGAAGACATGGCATTAGTAACTTTATTATTTATTGTAACATTATTTATTTTGTCACTAGACTAGTTGTGTTATTTACTAGATTGCCCTTTTGTCTTAGTTGGTTAGTATATATGTAAGTCTTTCTCATGTGAAAGACTAGCTTGATGCATGTATGAGTGAGAGAGCTTAATCATGATACTTTGAAGTTGTGTGTGGTTCATGAACTCTTGTTCATGAACCTAGCATGTGTGGGATAGGTAAATGTAAGCATTCGGTTATATTTATTCACTTATCTTCATCTTGTTTATCACTACTTCTATATTATCCTCATCATCATCATCACATCTCACAACACCATTGTTGAAGATCCGGTCCATTATGTTCTTCTTGGTGTTTATTTGTTCTACAAAGACGAAGCTCACAAAGTCTCCGATCCGCTTCCGCTGTGCCATCGGGGTTTGGCTTGGCTCACCGACCCTGGTTTCTACAAAATCTATCTTTAAAAACTGTTCTTTTATAATTTGTGTTATATTTTTTAATGATTCGTTCCATTTACATGGCTCTCTTGATCTCTTTTCGTTATAGATTTTATTTAAAATTGAGCGTTGAGTACATATATTTTTTAAATTTGATCTAATTGTTCTTCTTTTTATAATATTTTTTAAAAAAAAATGAAATCGTATCGAATTTAATTTATTTCTTGTTCTGGTGTACATGTGAGATCTCTATCGCAACGCGCGGCCAGTTAAACATCAGCCTGTTATTTAAAATTGAGTGTTGAGTACATATAGTTTTTATATTTAATTTAATTGTTCTTCTTTTTATAAGATTAAAAAAATGAAATCGTGTCAGATTTAATTTATTTCTTGTTCTGGTATACATATGAGATCTCTGTCGCAACACGCATCCAGTTAAACACCGGTCTACTATACTATATATACTACAAATTAAAGAAGACTTGGATAAACAAGAGTGGCACCAATAGCGTATTTGTAATTTAGTTTTTATTATTAATCAAACGATAGGTTGAAGTGAACCAAGAGCATTTGTAAGTATGTTTATTTTATTTTTTCTAAATGGCACATTAATTTGTGCACCATATAAAAATTAGCATAGGTCCAAGTAGCACGGGTTCAATTTTGTGTAACATCGGTTTTCTCTCTTTTGTTTTCCCCCATCTATTTAATATTTTATGTTCATGTGTTATATGTTAAATCGTATCTTTTTAAGAAACCACCCGTTACAACACACATAAAAACGTCTCTGTGTCGTATGATAAATCATACAATATAGATTCATGCATATAAAGGCTACAGAATTATCCGTTACAATAAGTGAACGTATCTACTCGCTAGTAATAATTAATTGGAAGATGAACATGTTATTTGTACTTTTAGTAATCGTTTGAATTATCATGATCGACAAATCAATGTTGTTTTCACTTTATTTCTATTTTTGTCTGATGCTTCTTTTTATTCGGCTGGGTTTTGCAATGGGCCAACTTTGGAATCTACTTTTGGAAATTTAACAATAAATTATTAACCAATATTAAATTTAACGTATTTTTCTATTAACTAAAGTCAATTGGAGGACTATATGTATATGTTTATGATAGATATATGTGATGTGCATTTTCAATAGACAAATTAATTGATAGTTTATCATTATTTCATATTAATATATTTGAAGTCAAAGCAAAATTTTATACAAGTGTTACCACATCAATAAACAATAACCAATTAATTATTTCTAGTGGGATTTCATGGGGCACCTATAAGAGATTCAAAATATATTTACAATATTTAATGTTGCTGTTTTAAGCACGCGTGATGAATAATTTGCAATAATCTTTTGAAGTATTTAGATGAAAACTATAATAAAGCAATTAATATCAGATGTGTAGTTTGTTGATATTTATTTATTTTTATATATGCTAACTAGTAGAAAATATATGCAAAATTTGAAAGCATTTTAAACATATACTCATCCTTCTTTCCTGAAAATAGAACTACAATTTGTGATGATTGTAAATCTTGGAAAAAAGTTACGATAACATTATATAATCCTTTAAAACAAAGTAAAGGTTAATAGAAAGAGTAACTCGGTACCTTCATTTAAGCACAGTTTACAACTCCAATTAACATGTTTAGGTTGCGCCATGTTAAGCATAGTTTACTTTCACTTTATACATAGCCATGGGTGGATCTAGTAAGGTTCCATCAGGTTACGGGAACCCAATAAGTTTTGAATTTTTAGTAGAATTATGTATAAAAAAGGTATGAGTGAATCCACATAAGTATTAGAAGTGAATCCTAATAACACATTCTTCCCTAGTTCAAATGGTTCTAGGCGTGAGTTTTAACCTTGAGGTACCTGGTTCGAACACTGCACCTGCCGGTTTTAATTTCATTTGCTTTGTTTGAAACAAAATAAGCACAATTTGTGCTATTAACAATATCGTGTATGCTTGCTCAAGAAGTCTATCTATGGACTCAAGCAAATGTCGAAAAATTGGTTTGCAAATGCTTGGCTTCAAGCAATCAAGAGCCGATCACTTGTTCTTCTTATTCAAAGGAGGAAATATCTTTGTTACTACACTCATTTACGTAGACGATGTCATCATTACAGGAAATAATATGGATGAAATCTAAGAGACCGAAGAATACCTTACAAAGAGTTTAGCATCAAAAACCTTGGACCTTTAAAGTTTTTCCTTGACATCAAAGTGGCCTGTACAACACAAGGGATGGTTCTTAGTCAACAAAAGTATAAATTGGACATTTAGAAGACATGGGCATGATCAGTTGTTGACCAAGTATATTTCATATGGAGCAAAATCTGAAATTGGACAAATGAGATGGTGAAGCACGTGTGGATCCAAACCACTATAAAGACAAATTCGAGGGCTTCTTTATTTAACATCAAATACCTTGGACCTTTAAAGTTTTGCCTTACCATCAAAGTGGCCTATACAACACAAGGGATGGTTCTTAGTCAACAAAAGTATAAATTGGGCATGTGGAAGACACGGTACGATGGGTTGTTGACCAAGTATATTTCATATGGAGCAAAATCTGAAGTTGGAAAAACGAGATGGTGAAGCATGTGTGGATGCAAACCATTATAAAAGACAAATTCGAGGGCTTCTTTATTTATAAGCAACGAGACCTAACATCACTTATGCGGTAAACATTTTGAATCAGTTTGTTAATGATCCACAAGAGAGCCATCTTGAGGCCACTAATCGGGTTATACTATATCTTAAGGATACACCCAAATAAGGAATTCTCCTTAATAAGGAAGTTGGAACGCACCTCACGGCCTATTACAACTCAAATCGGCAAGTTTGTCCTATTACTAGGCGGTCACGAACGATGTACTTATTATTTTTAGGAGGAAGCCCTATATCATGGAAATCGAGGAAACAATCAATGGGTTCTTGCTCATCAGCTGAAGTGGAATATCGTGTTATGGCATCCACAATTAGTGAAATTTGATGGATGAGGTGGTTGCTAAAGGAACTTGGAGTGCACTCTGATGGGTCCTACTAGGTAGGGGTGTTCAAAAATATCCGAGTCCGAATCCGTATCCGAATTATCCGAAATTCTGTATCCGAATTATCCGAAAATTTCGGATATCCGGAATTTCGGATATCCGAAACTCGGATATCCGAAAATTCGGACTTGGACTTGGACAAGAATTTACAAACTTTTCGGAAGTTTCGGATACCCGGTATCCGAAAATTTAAATAAATTAAAATAAATTTTATATTAAAAAAATAAGGAATTATTGAATACTTGGACTATGTTTATTTGTTTTGTCGTTTTTAGGTCGAACTTATGTTTATTTGTATTTGAAGACTTGGAATATGTTTATTTGTTTTGTCGTTTTTTTTTTGTTAAATTGTGGTTTTTTTTAAAAAAACTGGATTTTCGGATATCCGTTTTAACTATCCGAGTCCAGTCCGAAATTTCGGATATCCGAAATTTCGGATATCCGAAATTTCGGACTTGGACTTGGACAAAGAAAACTGATATCCGAAATTTTCGGATACCCGAAATTCGGATATCCGAAATTCCGGGTATCCGGTTTTGAACACCCCTACTACTAGGGGTGTTTAAAACCAGATACCCGGAATTTCAGATATCCGAATTTCGGGTATCCGAAAATATTGGATATCAGTTTTCGCTGTCCAAGTCCAAGTACGAAATTTCGGACTGGACTCGGATAGTTATAACGGATATCCGAAAACCCTGTTTTGTTTAAAAAAACCACAATTTAACAAAAAAAACGACAAAACAAATAAACGTAGTCCAAGTCGTCAAATACAAATAAACATAAGTTCGACCTAAAAAAAATGTCTAAACAAATAAATATAGTCCAAGTCTTCAAATACAAATCAAATTAATCAAAAATATATTTTAATTTATTTAATTTTTTCGGATATCGGGTATCCGAAACTTCCAAAAATTTTGTAAATTATTCTCCAAGTCCGAATTTTCGGATATCCGGAATTTTCGGATAATTCGGATACGGAATTTCGGATAATTCTGATATGGATTCGGACTCGGATATTTTTGAACACCCCTAGGTCCTACATAACTATTATGTGATAATCAACCTGCTACGCACATTGCTAACAACCATGTCTTCCACGAACGGACCAAGTGTGTGGAAATGAATTGTCATTTTGTCCGAGAACGGGTCGAGTCAAAGAAAATACAACCCATGTAGACTGATACGAACTTACGAAGAATCAAATCACATACATTTTTACAAAACAGTTTGGGACACATCATTTTCACACCTTAATTGACAAGTTGGGTATTATGAATCTCCGTCCGCCAACTTAAGGGGAGTATTGGCGGGATTTTTCCCTCCCTTAGCTATTCATCATTCCTTTATTATACCCGTAATTATAGCCTTAAATTCCATGTTAATTTCTTACCATAGTTAGCTCTTTAACTCCGTGTACATTAAGGATGTACTCCTTTGTTTCTAATGAAAATCATTCTAGTCTACTTTACCATAATTTTTTTTGAACGGCAAATTTGGATTACTGACGGGGGCATTACATCACCCACCCCGATCATCTCCAATCCACATCAGGAGGAAACTCACCACTGGTGAGAAAACTCACTGGCCCAACTTGTAATCCCCATTTTTTTTATTACAAGTGGGACTTGAACCGAAGATCTCATGATTAGAGGTCATACATCTTTGCCACTAGGCTAAAATAGTGGGTGTCTGCTTTACCATAATAACACAAATTTATTAATTTATGAATGTTATGTTTAGACATGTGTGAACCAGTTTTGTGCTAAGTTTCTTTTGGTAAACTTTGAATGTGGAATTTCAAATGTTTGTGCTGCTTATGTTCTATAAAATTTAATTTAGAAACTATATATGCTTATTGATTCATCATACTTTCCGTGTTTGAGGTGTTCCATCTTTTCTTTCCTTAAAAATATTAATAATAAATCGGTTGTCCGGTTGTATTATGACGCCTCGAAATTCATATAAATTGCATTAAGATCATATAAAAGTGTTTCAGGATCATATGTTTTTAACGCACTACCGTTTACCCTTAAAAACACGTGACGTCTCTAGTCACATATTTTAGTTTTTAACTCCTTTTTGGATTCATATAAATATAGGTCGGTGATCTATATAATTATTATAGGGACCAAACCAAAGGATAAAATTAAGAATGTTTTATTATCTGGATATGAGTGCACTTATTATTATTATTCTTGGGCCTCACCTTTACCTACCATATAAAGAGATCGTATTTTAACCATATTAAGAGATTAAAATATATCTTGGATTAGGTTACTAACATAGATACTTAATCTTTAATTATTTATATATATATATATTATTATTCAGCCTTTTATAAAACTACCTCACCAACTCCTCTAATTGTTTTTGTGTTAACTATAAAAATGATTTCAATTATTTTTGTAACCATCTTAATTATATTCTTATATTGTGTGTTCTCTATATTGTGTGTTCTCGAGATGACAACTTTATGTAAAATTGGTGTAAAATGATGGTTCTTTAACCAAAAGTTACGAGTTTAAATCATGCAATGTACACGTGGTGAGGTGAGCCTTTCAAAAACTTATCAATTACAATTCTCATAGTTGAGAATTTATATTTGTATTTAAATGCATTAATAATCTATAACCTGTGTATTTTATTTTAACCCCTAAAACGTTGTATTTGTGTCATTCTGTGAACTTTTTCGGAGCTCTTTCTCCTAATACATTAAAGTTTTTTTCCTTCTAAATTTAATTACGTTAATCATGAAACCTTAATTGTTGGTTTGTAAAAAGAAAATGCAAGCAGACTAGAATTCTATAATACGTCACTTTCACTTTGATTGAGTTTTCTCTGTAAATCGGTAGATCTCAACCAAACTTTTATCGAGCAGATCAGAGTTTGTTTATTATATTAAACTAACTTATATATAAACAATTTATATTTCTAAGTTAAATTAATAATGAATAAACAAGAAGATACATCTCATGTATTCGTTTATGTTACATAATCAATAGTAGTAATCTATAATTTGCTCATCAAAAAGTCGCACATGACACGTGTAACCATACACAATAAAGTGGTTTTAAATTCAACGAATAGTGTTGCGATTCAGATGAAAGGACGATGCTAACTGATATCGTCATTAGTGTCGTGACTTCGTTTGGACATTTGGTGTTCTTGAAAAATTAAATTAGTTTAGAATGAAACTACGGTTTAAAGTTTAAAATGACCTTCTTAAAATA
This sequence comes from Deinandra increscens subsp. villosa, assembly GCA_039602395.1. Lineage (NCBI taxonomy): Eukaryota > Viridiplantae > Streptophyta > Magnoliopsida > Asterales > Asteraceae > Deinandra > Deinandra increscens. The sequence continues at coordinate 7,993,216 of JBCNJP010000016.1, forward strand.
CTAATTTACACATCGGCTCTCGGTTCGGTTCGATTTTTTATCGGTTCGGTTCGGTTTTTTCGGTTCGGTTCGGTTTTTATTCTATATGAAACCGAACCATTACTTTCGGTTCGGTTTTTTTCGGTTTGGTTTTTCTCGGTTTTTTCGGTTCGGTTTCGTCGGTTTCTTCGATTCCGATTCGGTTTTTTTCAGTTTTTTGCTCACCCTTAACTGATACTACTTAAGTACTTAGGTTGCATGTGTTTGTAAAACGTTTTATAACGAAACGTTGATGATTTGTATATATTAACCAAAATATATATATTTAAGGCTCCTCAAAATATATACAGTCTTTTCAATGAATAAATTTTGTAACACTTGTAGGTCTAGTGTTGACTTTCGGGATTTGGGTCAAACGACACTTTAACCCGACTCGACTTTTTTTTTACGTCGTGTTGTGAAAGAAATATATTTAATATATTTATTATATATTTTTCCAAGAGTTGACTAAATATCCAAAAATTATCATTTGTAATATTATATCTCTAGAAAATATTATTATATAGGAATCGGTGATTAATAGTGAAATTTTAGTTTCTTTTACTTTGGCCATAATATTTTTTCATTTTTACACTTTTGGTCCATGTCAATTTTTAGTTTCTTTTAGTTAAGTCATAATATATTCTCATTTTTAGACTTTTGGTCCATGTCATTATTTTATTACACTTTTGATCCATGTCATTTTTTTATACTTTGGCCACTTTTACTTTCTAATTTATTACTTTAAGAACTTGACTTTAAGATTTTACGTTTTATACCCTTTAATTTTTATACTTTCATTTTTAATATACTTTTTATAGTTTTATACTTTGACCACGAAACTTTTAGACTTTTACGTTTTAAACCCTTTAACTTTTGTACTTTCGTTTTTAGTATACTTTAAGAATTTTCAACTTTGGCCACAACTTTTTGTACAGTTTTATACTTTGACCAAGAAATTTTTAGACTTTTACGTTTTGTCCCTTAGCTTTTCTACTTTCGTTTTTTATACTTTTTTATAGTTTTATGCTTTGACCACAAAACTTTTAAATTTTTACATTATATACCTCTTAACTTTTCTACTTTTGTTTTTAATATACTTTTAGAGTTTTCGACTTTGGCCACTATTTTTTTATTGATTAATAATTTGACCACATTAAAATGTCATTACTTAAACTGACGAGTAAATGGGTGGCTCACCGCGAAACGTTTTATACTTCTTAACTTTTCTATTTTCTTTTATTATTATACTTTTAGAGTTTTCGACCTAAGCCACGTTGACCACACTAACATTTTTTACTTAATTTTCTACTTTCTTTTATTATTATACTTTTAGAGTTTTCGACTTTATCCACAACTTCTTTATAGTTTTATACTTTGACCATACTAAACCTTTTTGACTTGAACGGACTGGTAAATGGGTGGCCCGTCGCGAAGCGAGGGCATGTCACCAACTTGTTTTTCACATTCGGTGTCAGTTTTAGAAACCGGATATAAATGTCGAGTCTGTTGACATTATTTAACCTAACAAGCTGTAAAAACGTCATTTAACATTATTTGAACTCGTTGTGGCCAACTTGGGTCAGTTTGGCACGAGTGGCCCAATAACCTCCTAATAAGTTGTGAAAACGTCGTTTAACATGAGTGACTCTTTGATATGAGAAAATGGAATCGATGATGAAATAGAATGATCGAGAGAACTATATGAAATTTTAATATTATAATTTCTTCATGTTGTTGGATAGATAGTAAAAATAAAGAAATATAATATAATTCTACCAAAATTTTTATCCATAGTGGCCATATCCATTTTTATTTTATTTTTTCTAAATGTTTTATTCTTTTAATATTTGTAACTTATTTTTTAAAATGTAATACTTTTCGTTTTTTATTCTTAATTTTTTATGTTCATAAGTTTTTAGGAAAGATTAAATAAAAAATATTCATTTCAATCCTTGGAATTGAAATGGAACACTCCTCATCCACGGAAAGGCATTGTATTCCGTTATAGAATGGTCCATTCTATTCATATATGATAACAAATATGTTCTCTTTTCATTCAGAAATAACAAAACTTTTCATTTTACCTTTCATTCATAAATATCAAACACTACCTTAGATTTTATAATTTTAACGGTAAATTTGGATCACTGACAGACCATTAGCTCACCCGATCATCTCCATTCCCAAGTACATGACCCGAAAACCACCCTTAGAAAGAAAACCAACATACGGGAGAAAACTACCGGCCAACCTAAAACCCCATTTTTTTTGTCGATGATGGTATTAAACCCAAAACCTTCTTATTTTAATATATTTGGGTGTCTCACCTCAACCACTCAGGCTACGGATTATTGTCACACTACCTTAGAGTTTATTAGAGTTTATCGTAATTCTCTAAACCATCTATATTGGGAATCTAGTGTGTTAACCATCAACATGATGTAAATGACAAAACGAATATCCTGTCAATACTTAATTAGTGATTAGGCAATGAAAAAGAATAGAAAACTGTTTGAAACTAAACGTATGATGAATATCTAGCTAATTATTCTAGATACATTGTATCAGTATTTTTCTTCTTCTTTTTTTTTTGTATATTTATAATGTATTATGTATTATGTATTATTATTGATAGTTACACCTTCATTTCAATGGAAACCACTAATATTAATTATTCCTGTTATTTTATTAATTGACTTTCAAGAATCAGAACTTTTTATGTTAGGTCAACTCCTTCGGTTCTTGAGTTAAATATATGAAAGCTTGAACCGTTATGTAAGTTGACATGTTATTAAATTCATTTTATTTATTTATTCTAATGAAGGGTTGGGGTGGGTCTAATTCATAGGGTAATCCTAAAATGATTAGAACACAAGGGGTTGCCCTAGTGGTTATCACGCGTTGGGGAGACTTAGGGACTTAAGATCACAAGTTTGTGGGGGTGAGGTTTTCATGGAATTGGCTTAACTGTTGCTGGCTCAGGCTTCTGTAGGAAGCTATGTTTGTCGAGTGAGTTTCATACGTAATTTAGGACTTTGTTTGTTAGTTGTTAAAAAAAGTCATAAAATGATTAGCTAAGAGCCCTCTGTCACCTTTCACTAGTTCTTTAACCCCCTTAAGGCCACATGCACAAGCTTGGCATTGATAGGTGTCATAAATTTTCAATAACGGATTCAAGCTCATGGTTACTTTGAAAGAAAAGAAAAGAGAAAAAAAGATAGACCATTTAACCAGTGGCGGATCTTGAACTTTTTTTCATGGGTGATCGAAAATTTGTGGTGACCGAATCAATATATAATTTTTTTTTAGTGGTGACCGACACGATATATATAAAAATTTTCTTCGTAAAACACGTATACTCGGTACCTCTGGACAAAAAACCAGCAATGACCGAGGTCACTGCTGGGATTAACAAAGATTCGCCCCTGCATTTAACCATCCTCATCTTGCCATGTACTTTAATGGTTTAATGGAGGATGAATCTCGCCATCTTTCTTTTGTAATTATTTTCGCATTTTAGAATATTATGTGTCGCATTCAGATTGAGATGTTTTAATACACCAATCAGCACAGCAAACATGTAGCTTATAGCTCAATGATATTCGGGGGACTTCAAACCTTAAGGTCTTGGGTTTAAAATCAGGTGTGAACAAAATTACTTCCATGGGTGGAGACGGGAGTTTTCCTAAAAATAACTATTTTTCCTCTAGAATTAAGAAGAGAATGCCATTAAACCCAAACATAGCTTTTAAAAACAGCTAACTAATATAAAACTATCTTGTGTTTAGATGACGGTAACATGTGTAATTTGTACCACTTTCACTTTATACAAGGGTATATATATATATATTTTTTTTAACGGCAATTTAATAATGTCTGACCATCTAGGGAAACTATAATGACTTAAAAGACACCCACACCTAGAAGTGCAGAGGACATACCATACACTCACGGGTGCTTGAATGATTAAGGCACAAAAGTCGAGCCTATTCTAGAAATAGTAGCTTAGCATTTAGAGGATCAGAAAATCAGATTATTGCCAAGCTATATACAACACATAGTAAATTTTATAATGGATAATACGCTTGCGGAATTGCATGTTGGGTCCACAAGCTTGGAGCGTACATTAGTCAATGTTTTAAAAACCGGTTCAACCGGTCCGGTTCAACCGCCAACCGGTTATCATACCGGTTTTTTAATCCCCGGTTTTTTGGACATAACCGGACCGTTTTGAACCGGGCGGTTTTCCGGTTTTTTCCGGTTTAACCGGTTTTTTGACAATTTAAACAAAAAAATCTTTTTTTAAATTTATTGTTATTTTTTATTATTTTTTAAAGTTTAAAACTTATATATTCTTATGAAATACCTATTTGGTATTATTTTTTAGTGGATTATCATTGTATTTTAACTATTTTCGTTGTGGTGTACAAATATATTAACATTTTTATAAAAATATATATATAAATCCCCTAACCGGTTCAACCGGCCGGTCTAACCGGTCCGACCGGTCGAACCGATCCCGGAAAGTTTTCTGGTTCAACTAAAAAACCGGTTTTTAAAACATTGACATTAGTTATAAGCATATATGTTGAATTGCCTAAAAAATATCACACAAATGGACAGAAGGATAGACGTTTAAAGATCAAAACATATGCAAGATGTACTCGTTTTAAATGATCAAATTACATCTCCCCGAACCATCAAATTCTGAAACACTCACACCCCTGAAAACCACCAAATAACACTCAAACACACCCATGCATAAAAACATGAAGATAATCGCAATGTCACAATATAGGTGTTACGTAGGTGAGAGAAAAACCGATCTAGGTGAGATCATCTTCTTCCTCCTCCTTGGCCTTCAGCAGGAGCTTCACTCTCAATAGCAGAGTCGTCTTCCACTCATCCTATGCAACGTATTTTTTGCAATAATAATTAGATTTTAAATCAACAAAGGTGAAACACAACCTTTTCAATTCGAAAAATAAGAATTACCAGCTTAGTCATGCTGTCGAATTCCTTCACAGCATCCGTAAATTTTACAACATCTTCCTCATCTAGTGCAGCAGCTAAATCCTGCCATAAATATGAAAAATGAATTTAAGCCAATTTAGTATATATCACCATCAAATCTTGACTAATATCACTATTTTTCGAGCAAAAGATCACGATTATCGTACATATGACACATATTTCTGTTCCCTTATGTAAAGATTCAGGTTATGAGAGTTAGAATTTGTAACGAGAAGGGTAAAATTGCCATACTACAATTTGTATTTAAGGAAATGGGTAAAATGAGAGAATTTAAGTTTTTTGGGCAGGTATATTCGATAATTATTTTGTTGGTTTAAGTAAATATGATATTATGACAAGTTTTATGGGTGTATATGAAATTTCCACTATAATATAACATACGGCCAGTAATCTGTATTCACGAGTTGATGAAAATGTCGGATCCAGTTCCTGCAAAAAGCAAATAAAGACTTTCACTTCATATACTAAAACCTTAAATATATAATTTTTAAATGAGTATTTTACCTGATAACGCTCCAAGGCGTTTGTGATTGCAACTACATCACCTTTACAGAGTTGGCATATTCCAGCATTAAGTAGATGCCCTCTAACTCCATATTTTAGCAAGTTATTATTTAAAGATTGTCTTGCTATTTCTTCATAAATCTCTATGGCTTTTGGATATCTGAATACAAATATTTTAGAAAAATATGAAGCGGATGCAAAAGGTAATTAACACCGACAAAAGAATGAAAAGGAGGGATTTCATATATACCCCCGGAAAACCTGCATAATTTCATATTTACCAAACAACAAAAACTAATATCAATTATACCCATTCAAAATACTTAAAAGTTTCACATATTACTCATTTCATTGAATATTATAAGATTCGCTATATGACCATTATATCCTTCCTTTCTCCTTACACTCCAAAATCTCGTATCCTAATTCAAGTTTTTAAGGGAGAGTATAAATGTCATAAATTTGAACATGGGTATATTTTATATTATGATGTTTTGTTGGGTAAATGTTATATTATACCGAGTTTTGTGAGGAAATATGATAATTATTCCAAAACAAAAATCTTACTGCTCCAGTTGAGCTGAAAATTGCGCAATTTTCTGCTTGCATTGATTTGCAGAAGTTGTTACTTCTTCACCTTGAAAAAGATCAGCTGCTTTATCATAGTAAGCAATGGCCTGTTCCAAATTTTGTTCCTGTTCATATAACTCGCCAATTTCCTGCAAAGTATAATATATATTAAAAATTAAATAATATTTTTGATAATCTTTTATTAACAAATATTATGAATAAATTGATGGTGTACCTTGCAATATCTTGCAGACATGCTAAGCCTACCAATTTCCATGAATAAATTGGATGCTTGATCCAGGCAACCTATGCACGCTGCATGCATCAAACAATACCAATAAGAAGGTTTCTACATACAAATTGAGAAATAAATATAAATCCATGAACTTTTTTAAATTTACAAGACAACATTTGTAGATAACTAGATGATACATAAATAACCGAACTTTGGAAATTCTTTTTTTTTTTCCAAACTTTCAACTCGATAATATCTGCCTATTTTATCCACATTAGTTATTTGCAAAATCAAAATAGTTGGCTCAACCTTTGGAGCAAGTTGCAACAAATAGCACAGCACCTTCACTTCCTTTCCAAATTAGCCACTGGGCTTCAGAAATTGTTACTAAAGTCCAAGACCATTTAACTTTTGAAAACAGTTACATGTTACAAGTTTTGGTTGAAATTGACCAAAATAACCAATTCCTTTAGTAACAGCTTTTGAAATTTAGTGACCAGATGAGATATGAAGTGAGAGTGTGTTGCTAATTATTGCAATTTATTCTAAGCTTTTATATCTAAAATCTGAAAGCACATTAGCCGTGACAATTCATACATCAATCGCCCCTTAATTTTGTTAGAAAGAAGAAATTTCAAGTAAAATGTCCTATTTCTTGGTGTTACAAATTTTGAAATATGTTTTTTCTCCTCTGAAATTTCTTAGACAAGTACAACCAATCAGATAAAAGTTATAGCTTACAGTTCTTTCTTCACACTAAATGGCTAAATTCTTTTCTATAAACTACATAAAAATATAACCTTTACTATATTAACAGTGATTTAGGGAGTTTATGTATTAAGATAAATGAATTCAATAATTATATCATTTTGAGTGAGTGTTTCCTTTGGTTTTAAAAAAAAAATTAGTAAATGACAGATTTTCATTGCAGGATGAACCATAATTCTTATTTAACCATGTCTTGCTCGCATAAATTAAGTTTTATATATGAAAGATGATCCATCTGCTATTTGCGATGCAATAATCATTGAACTCAGTTTAGATTTTCATTATAATAGATGAGGTGGCGTGCAGTATATACACATTAAAAATAAATCACCGTCATAAAAAGGGAATGTATATATAATCTATACACACACATACACACACTAAATGTGCAATAACGGTGAACAAATGTTGAGAAAAATGCTAACCCTTGGTGTTAGTTTTCTTGTATGAATGACCTGCATCAGCATAAGCATTAGCAGATTCATGTTTGCTATCCATCTGTAAATATTGAAATTCACAATAGTTAAATTAAGAAAGTCAGTAAACAGGTGTAAAAACAGACCATGCAAACCAACACCAAGTACGTGCCTTTGAATAACATTGGGCCAACTTGACATATACATCTCCAGCTTGGTCCCCTGAGAAATTATGTGTCATGTCAGCAGAAAGAAATGGACAATATTTAAAACAAGAATACCTAACTTTTTTAAAAAATCTATAGTTACAAAAAGAACTGGCATATGATTGAGCATTGATACTTACAAGATTTGGCAAGTTTGTAGCAGTTGGCAGCTTTTTCAAATAAATCGCCAGCATCTTCATACTTGGATCCAAACAGGCCCCATCCACTCAGCTTCTTCTCAGCTTTCTTCTCAAACTCTAGACCTTTTGATATTTGATCAGACATTCTGCCCAAGTGTTTCTTTCCTTTAGTGTTTCTCTAACTCTGAGAGTTTGCGAGGAAATAAACGCAATTACAAGCAGGTAAAGATAATTTTTTCTTTGTAAGTGTACAAGAAGAGATTCTATGCCATTCGTTATATTGTAGTAGTCCAAAATCCAAATATACCTCAAACCATAAATAACAAAATAATGTCTATACATGCAAATATAATAAGCAGTAAATAAATGAATCTTCTACTATTTAGAGAAACAGAAAGAAAAAAAAAAGAGCTTCCAGTATTCACATAAAGAAACATTCACCATCCTTTCTTAGAGTAAGTAATCAGTGTTTATGCAGAAATAAAATAGATATGCTAAACTCAAAGAAATATACAAAATTTAGCATCAGAATTTTATGAACCTACATCAATACAAAATGAAAAATAAATATATGTAATTACACTACGTCTGTCGAGTGTCGATCAAATAATGATGAGTACATCCATCCAACATAATATCTTCAAAGATTTTTGAGAAAGGTCATGAACAGATATTGAGCAACTAAACAAAACCTCCTAGTTGTGTTTTATTTGATCCTTGATCCTATTGTATATCAGGGTATTGGTGGTGTATTTCCGTTAACGGTTTCTCACAGTCACCAAAATAACAACTCCTAGTAACACAAATTGACCTAGCAACACACACCTACACCTGATTTTATTTATGATCAAATGAACTTTTAGACCACAAATGACTGTATATATACATATGTTTAAGCTTTTTAGCTAAGAAGCTTTAAGGTTACTATACTGCTTTTGACCTTGTCCCTAGCATAGGATCCGTCAACTCATTGATTGGTTAATTGCCTCTATACAAGGTCAATTGTGCCCCTTTTTTCCTTTTTAACAAAAGATTATTAACATTTATATTACTGATAGTGAACCATCATCCCCACTGCCATTGTCTTTCACTCTTTCAGGTGTTGCTCAAGGTACCTGATAGACTCTAGGTAATCGAAACAGTACTGAATTGATATATAAGGACAGAATGATGATAATCAAATGATTATCCCAAAGTTTAGCCAGATTCGAGATTGGTTGTTCTCCAATTACCGGTAGAAACTTTTGATAAATAACCAGACAAAGTAAAACAAAGGGATAAAGGCTACTACTTAAGCTATCCAGAAATTTCCTGACTTGTTCTTTGACCCATTTTATGACCCACTTGTATCACCCAAACACAGATGGGTCTGCCTTGACCCAGCCCTGAATTGTAGGTACGTATCAGTACCCTAGGGCTTCTGGAAAATTCCGAATTCCTGATTCTTCTTTACTAGTCTATAAACAAGAGTGATAATATGCCCTCCTACCAGTCCTTCTGAATGTGCCCTTAAAGGTCACTTGGCAGAAATCTAGGCACAACATAAACCACCTGCAAAAATCTAAACACCATATGATACTACCAAGTATCCATTAGAATGATTTTTATTATCATTGGTAGAAGAGTATAACATAATCTTATAAAAATAATTCCTTTTCCTCAATTTTAATTTCTTCTTCTCCATCAAATTCATCAATATGCTTCCTTTATTCACACTGCCTGATGTTCATGAATATTTAAAACTCCAAAGGCTATTGAGATAACAAGGTGTGGCCAGGAAGGGTAAAAATGGGGCATCAATCTATTCAAAAAGTCTAGACTGATTGTGTTAATCCCAAAACATAGTTTATGAGGCAAGTTTTCACACTACTTCTACAAATAACATACTACATACTCAAAAGATAATTATCCCCCTTCCATGTAAGATCTCAGTTTCACATTCCACTCTACAGGATAACAAATCCTCAGATTTGATGGACACCGAAAGGATCAGCTAGAAACCTAGATTCTATCTCTGTGCTGATAACTGATAAATCGCCCATGATCTGAAATAGAACGGTCTCCTAAACTTACAAATCCACATTAATCATAGCAAATTCAATAACTCTTTCTCGTTTCAAATTCCGATTACTAACTAAGCTGTTATGAAGAACTTGTGAAGTTGTTAAGTCCTTGTCTACACAAATCAAGTTCGATTCACGAACTAATCAAGTTCGATTCACTTATTTGCATTAACAGGATACCAGTACTTGCTATCGAACCCTAGCAAACGATCATGGTGAAAAAACAATATCGGAAACTGAAATTGTGTAATAGATTACTAAACAGTAGAGAAGAATTAGGTAAACAGATCGGAAACAAATGATGGAAATTAATTGCTTGAAGACGAAGAACTCACTTGTGATTGCAGCAGTAGTTTGATGATGATGATCGATTCGGTGTTTTACTTGAGATTTGTTTCGGATCGATCGGATTTTTGATGAAATGTGTTTTATGAGGCAAGGCAGCGGCGGTTCGATGCTTTTTCCACCTTTGAAATATCTTTCGATTGGAAATTCTAGATGCCGAGTTTCCAGCTTTTGACTAATGTCAAATATTCATGTATTTTTCTTAGGCTAAGTGTAGTGGATGGAGCCTCTTGTGGGTGTTATGCGTCATGTGGCGTCCACGTCAGCATGAGGGGCTCCATGGCAAAAGTGGTGTAGTGGGGCTCCATGTATAAGAGCATTCACAACCCACCCCCTATAATATTGTGAGTTAAAACCCTAAAATTTGGGGTTTAGGTACCAATCATTACCTAATTATTTATTTAATCATTTTTTATTTAATTTAGTATTAAACATATTAAAAACTAAAATTAAAAAAAAAACAAGACATAAAACTAGAAGATTTTTTTAAAAAAAACAAACTTACAACATTCTAAAAAAAAAACAAACATGGAAATTAAAAAAACAAACCTACATTCTTAAAAAAAAAACATGACAATTAAAAAAACAAACATCTAAAGGCCATATTCTTTCACGATATCCGCTCGAATTTGCAACGCGAGGCTACGAGCGGGTTCTTCTTCGGGTAGCGGTTGCATGAGCCTCTCCAACGCCTTTTCTTTTTTCCGAGCTTTAACGGCATTGATTTGTTCTCTCTTAAGTGTCAAGAAATCATCAAAACGTTCGCGCATTTCTTCATGTCGAACGGAGTAGTCGGAGGATGGTGCTTGACTTGTCGATGAGGAGGTCGCTCGTTTCCCCTTCGCATTTGCCTTTGCCTTA
>JBCNJP010000016.1:8004878-8040988 GCA_039602395.1 Deinandra increscens subsp. villosa
GTATAAAATTTTGCTTTGACTTCAAATATATTAATATGAAATAATGATAAACTATCAATTAATTTGTCTATTGAAAATGCACATCACATATATCTATCATAAACATATACATATAGTCCTCCAATTGACTTTAGTTAATAGAAAAATACGTTAAATTTAATATTGGTTAATAATTTATTGTTAAATTTCCAAAAGTAGATTCCAAAGTTGGCCCATTGCAAAACCCAGCCGAATAAAAAGAAGCATCAGACAAAAATAGAAATAAAATGAAAACAACATTGATTTGTCGATCATGATAATTCAAACGATTACTAAAAGTACAAATAACATGTTCATCTTCCAATTAATTACTAGCGAGTAGATACGTACACTTATTGTAACGGATAATTTTGTAACCTTTTTATGCATGAATCTATATTGTATGATTTATCATACAACACCAAGACGTTTTTATGTGTGTTGCAACGGGCGGTTTTTTAAAAAATACGATTTAACATATAACACATGAACATAAAATATTAAACAGATGAGGGAAAATAAAAGAGAGAAAACCGATGTTACACAAATTGAACCCATGCTGGTGCTACTTGGACCTATGCTAATTTTTTATATGGTGCACAAATGTGCCATTTAAAAAAATAAAATAAACATACTTACAAATGCTCCTGGTTCACTTCAACCTATGTTAACTGGATGCGCGTTGCGACAAAGATCTCATATGTACACCGGAACAAGAAATAAATTAACGTCAAAAAATACGGCTCATTAAATTAGTTTGTGCTTTTGTCTAATGTCAATAGTAATAGTAATATATTAGTCATGATAATTCATAGAAAAAAAAATTAAATAAAAGTAACAATATTGTTCTTCTCTCATTTGGTACACATATAAATAAGTTTTACGTTTGCATAATTTCCCAAGTACGATGAAACACAGACATGGGTACGTAGTATAAATGAGTTCATAAGAGGATATGCTGTTGACGTATTTTTTTTCTTTTTTTTGTTTACATTTGCTTTTGTCATGTATGCCAATGATGTCGAATTTGATTAAAAAAATGTGGTAGATATGTTGATATAGAATTTTTATCAGCACCTTTGAAGGGTCCCATGTATATGTTTTCTTAAACGGCTAAAACCATTTCATCGACTCATCGTATCCGTACTTTGGAGATTTAAACCCATTAACCTTATAATTGAAAAACCATCATTTTATCACTAAGCCATCATCTTGAGGATGATGTCCCACGTACTACTAAATAATTAGCTCAAAGTTATATTAGACCTAATGTAACATTTTTGTTAAGTAATACAACTTTTTAAACATAATGGAACATCTTTTACGCAACTATTTTTGTTAAGTAATACACTTTTTAAACATAATGGAACATCTTTTATGCAACTTTTTGAAAAAAATTTGCATTAAATGTCTTTTTTGTTTAAACAAAACAAATGCTACAAAACTAAACAATTTCACCTACAACCGATTTAACAAAAATAAGGGGTTTAAAGAAAAGACTACTTTGGTTTAGTGGTGATTCATGAGGGGTAACAAGGAACATGGGATTAGGCTAACAATTTGGCTAACTAGTGGATGACGTGGGTAAGGGATAATTAAAAATAAAATGGGTTTAATCCTAATTAATTGCCTCAATCAGTTTCATACATAATTCTTTAGTTCATTATCCTGATATTTATCAATAAGCTTAAATAGGTGGAGAAGTGATTGTAACTTTGTAAGAACCTTTACTACTAGTAATAATGATCAAATTGAGAAGACAAGAGAGTAAATAAAGCTTTACTTTATAAGATTCACACAGAAATGGATTACAGAGTGTTCTGGATAAAAACACCTAAGGAAACACACACTTAAGAAGCTGACTCTCTGTTCGTTGTTATGCAAATGCACAACACATAGACTTTATATAGTCCCGACTGTCCAACAAACCAAACCTGCCACGAACCATGGTTCGTGACTCACGAACCTATGGTTCCTGTGTCAGTTTGTTGATATTCACACAAGACCTCACTAACTAATTCAACTAACATGATGTACACTAATACAACACACGAGACACTCTTTTATGCTCTAACAGTGATAAGACATGAATTGAAAATGGTTAAGCAGACATGTCACCAAGATCGTGGTGGGGTACACTCAGGGCCGGATCCAGACAAAAAGTCCATGGGTAGCGTTTAAAAAAAAAATTGCCGGGACTAACGGGGCTCCCCTCGATTTTTTTTTAGGTAATTAACGGGCTTTTGATCATATTTTCAAGTCAGGATCTAACTAAAAACCATAAATTTTATTCGAGGGGTAGCGGAAAGTTCGTTTCAGGGGTAGCGAAATACCGAAAACCAAAAAAATTGCACATCGTAGTAAAAGTTCAGGGGTAGCGGGAGCTACCCCTGCCCTTCAAGTAGGTCCGCCCCTGGGTACACTACAATCATGGTGGCATTGCCTAGATAGCCACAATGACCATCAGGTGACCACAAGCGTGCTAGGGTGTCATGCCAGCCGACCACGATCGTGTTCAGTGATGGGCACCTGATGAGATTTTACATTTTAAAAAAGTCACAATTCCAACCTTAAAAAACTCAAGACAAATGACAATCAATACAAAGTTTCTCCTAGCTGAAGCATCGCAAAGAGTGAATAAGGCAAGAGGTTAATGCTTGCTCCTAAATCTGCTAAGGAATTCTTAACTGAAAGATCCTCAATGTTGCATGGATAGTGAAACTCCTGGATCGGAAAGCTTACGCGGGAGGTGGTTAAGAATAACCGTCGAACACTCCTCGGTTAAGGTAACCTGCGAGAGACCGTCTAAACGCTTCTTGTTGCTCACAATCTAACTTCTTTATATGATTTTACCATTAAACCCCGCACTCATCATCTAGGTGCCATGTATAAATTGGATACGATTTCATCACCAACTTTTCGCTTTTTTATGATTTTGAGGAATGAAGTAAACAGTCGGTGAAGGTTACTCAGAGTCAACAAAATTAAATATGTTTGTTGAATGGTGAAATTTAAGGGGAATAAATATAGTACGTCATGATTTTACAACCTTGGATACTTCTTAAATTGTAAGAAATACTTTATTTTATCAAGTACGTTTATTGAGCTCAAATTCCTATTCGAAATTATAAATTACGTAGAAACTAAAACGCTTAAACCATTAAGTATTGAACGTAGGACCTAAAAATTATGTTACACGACTTTACCTATAACACCATTAATTCGTGTGGTAAATTCATTGAGATTGAAAATAAAAAAAAATATGTTACGAGACTTTACATATTACACAACGAACTCTCCTAAGGCGTTGCTCTCAGATAAAAATTACAAAAAAACCAAAAAAAAAATAATAAAGAATAAAAGTAAAAAAAACAAAAATTGTAAAATATATGAAATATTATATACTAATTTAATAACCAAACTAATATTATAATCTATTTATATTCATAAATAATATTATATACAAGTTTTAACCAAATTAGTATTTTTTTTTTGAACGGCCAACATGCAATATTGATGTTAGTCCAATTTGTCGTCATTAGTGTGCTTAATTTGTTATATATATTTATAATAATGGTTGGATTACATGGCATTTTCACGAGTTTTATGTTTTGAGGTACCGAATGCTTAATGAGTCAAATTGGAGCAGTTATGAGAGAATTGGAAGCTGCTGGTACAGGGATCGAGAATCGAACCGGAACGAGTGAAGATTTAGAAGAAAACCAAGAAAAGTTCCTGAGTTTCAATTCTGGGCGGTACGCCCAGTGAAGCAGAGATCGGGCGGTACGCCCTAAAGTTTAGAGAAGCAGCCGAGATTATCAATCCGGGCGGTACGCCCAGGAATGATTTTAACAGAATTTTTTGTAATTTTCCAAAAAACCCAATTTTTGTCGTTTTTGATTTTTAGTTTTAAATTTAGTTTTCTTTTTCGTTTAATTTTGTTTTTCTTTATAAAAATTTTTGAAAAAACCAAAAAATTAAAAAATCGAAAAAACCAAAAACAGTTTGTGAATGTGGAAATCAGTTGCAAGAAGGCCCGGGTTTTATCATTTTTATTGTTATTGTGCTAACTTGTTTGAATCAGGATGTCGGACCAACCGGGCTCTAGTTCCGGGACACGCGGTCCCAAGAGGAGGCGCCGTGGAGAGCCGGATGCTGCTGTTCCGGTCCCCCCATTCAGACAGAGGGTTATAGGCTACTGGGGGCCGGAGATTCTACCTGAGGCGGATATTCCAGCACCGCCGGTCGCGAGGAGGAACCATCAGCATCACTCGTTGCTGAAATTCGAGCATGGGTCGAACGAGGAGAGGCAGATGAGGAGGTTCGTCGTGATGCCACTGTTACATCACCGTACGATCGATTGGGGGCTGATTGCACAGTTAGGACAGTTAGAGAGGATCAGGGGTTTAGTGACTGAGAGATGGAGGAGGGCGTTGACCCCGGACGACCACCAGTACTTGGAGCTTACTGTGGAGTTTTTATCGACTTTCCAGGTGGGTCCGGGGAAGTTTGGAGACGGGAACGCCCTGACGTTCGCTTTAGGCCGTCGGACGCATCACATGAGTATCCCAGCGTTCGCGGTCTTGTCAGGGTTGTACACTAGGGTTGTTCACGATCCGAACCGAACCGAACGGACCTTTGCTCGTGTTTGGTTCGTTTACAAACCGAACCGAACCGAACCGAGCATTTTTTCAACCGATCCAAAATCGAACGAGCGACTTTCGATCCGAGTATTTTTCGAGCGATCACCGAGCAAATTTCGAGCGTCGCAGAACAAAAAGGAAAGTGACGTGAGTGGTGATCTGACATGACACCCTCATCCATGTTTCCAATTTTAACACATTTTGTCAAATAACTAACACACTAGTCTTGTTTGTATTTTATTAGACCAACTAACACTAATATGAACTCATATAATTATAATGAATGCACTCTTTTTTTTTTACCATTTTTCTTTTGTACATGTCCTCGATGTTGATGTGCTTCAGAACCATTCTTTCACTTTCGCTTTCGCTTTTCAGTTGCATCAACATCTTTACTTACGTTTTCCTCATTTTTTACTTCATCAACTAACTCAAAACTCTCTCCATCATTTAATTCAACATGAGAAGTCTCGATACCATTAGATTCTTTGTGAAAAGACATTATATATAAGAAAGAATTATACAAAGATTAATAAAAACAATGACAATGAAGGAGGCTAGAGAGAATGGAAACTACAAAGATGATAAACTAACATATTAAACTTACATCCAAAGTCAAATATTAAGTGCAAGAATTTTTGGAATAATGAAAAATTTTAACTCCAATCCTAATTCCTTACATAACAAAATTAAAATTGATAAAATAAATAATAAAAATATATAAAATATATAACTAAATGTATATATATATATATATATATATATATATATATATATATATTCGAGCGAGCATCGAGCGAGCGCACCTATGCTCATACTTGGTTCATTTTACAAATCGAACCGAGCCGCTCGGTTCGTTTTTAAAGCGAGCGACAATCGAACGAGCATTTTCCGAATATTTTTCGAGCGAGTTCGAACGAGTTTCGAGTTTCGAACTTTTTGGACAGCCCTATTGTACACCCAGGAGGAGGCTGAGGCGCCAGAGTTTGCGGAGCTGCCGCGCGGGGTTTTCAGCCGAGCACACCCACAGGGGGTTACTGATTTGCAGCTCGCCGCGTTTTGGGATGAGATTGGAGCGGTTCCTTACTTGGACAGTGTGATTGAGTCGCAGATTAGGGATCCTGTTATTCGATATATTCATAGGATCGTCGCGTGTACTATTCTCGGTCGCCGCTCTGGCGTCGAGAAGTGCACGAAGTTGGATTTGGTGGTGCTGCGTTCGATTGTTGGAGGTCATGACCTCAACATTGCCAGGGTGTTAGTTTCATCTTTCGCGAGGAGGAGGACGTCGGGCACGGGAGTACATCTAAGTATGGGGCCTTATGTGACGAGGTTAGCTAGGAGATTAGGTGTGTTTGATGCTGGGAGGTATTTAGAGACTCATCTGACTATTGGGGCTGAGACATCACATTATGAGCTGGGAGATATGCGGTTGGCCAAGATGGTCACCATGACTGATCCACCGCAGTGGGAGGCGGTGCGAGATAGGGTTGTTGTAGGTGATGAGGCTGCTAGGGCTGCGAGGCAGCATAGGATCTTACATCAGGTTGAGAGGCCGCTGAGGCGTAGACCAGAGAGACCGCCGAGGGCTGATCAGGTTACATTAGAGATGGTTCAGGAGACAGTATTGGATTATGTGGATGTACGTTTTGAGAGGATTGAGAGGGCGATGCGCTGTATGATGACCCATCAGGGTATGCCTATCCCTGATTTCTTTCAGGAGCCTGAGGGAGGTGATGATGCTGATGCTGGTGATGTTGACGCTGATGATGATGTTGGAGGAGGTGAGGAGTAGGTGCTGTTCATGCTGATATCATTGCCACTGCTGATCGGTTTTGTTTCTTTTACCCTTGTACTTTTTGGTTTTTTTGTTTTTGCTAGATCATGGTCTGTATGATATTATTATATGATAACTGGGGGTACTGTACGGGGTAACCGGTTGGGTGGTTGTGATTTTCTTTTGATTGTATATATATGTGGTATGATGTGTTTGTTTCCTGGTAGCACTGTGAGTGAGATGTGACGTTCCATACATTACTTCTTCCATTCGATTTCTGGAATTCACGATCTGTGCGAGAGGGTGTTGGACGACTTCTGAGGAGCTTTTCACGTTGATATCAGGGGAGTGTGTTCCAACTTGTACTTTTTATTTATTTATTTATTTTCTTTTTATTTTTGCATTTTATCTTTATTTTTATTTTTATTTTATCGTTCGTGTCTGTATATTCGTCATGTGCGTGTTTCCTATCACATTGAGGGCAATGTCGATCTTAAGTGTGGGGAGGGGGACAGGACGTCAGTTTTAGAAGTTTTTGAATTTTTAGGTAGGTAGTTTTATTTTGAAAAAATAAAAACAGAAAAAAAAAAAATTTAAAAACATAAAAAATCCAAAAAGATTTTCAATTTTTTGAGTCATTTTAAGTTTAGTATTTTGAGTCAAATCTGTTTTTGAATTAACTGCCGGTACATGGAAGATGATAGTACAATTGGGAGTCAATTTTCAAAATAAAAATAAAGAAAGAATAGGGAAAGTGGTAAGAAAAGGAAAGAATGGAAAATATATCTAATTTGTGATGTGTCGGTAGGCCCATCTGATTTTAGTAAAGCTTAATTATCCCATTGTGTTTATTGTTGTATAAATATGTAATTAAATTAGTTTGCTAGTGGGTTCCCATTTTAGGAGTTAGAGTGAGATTGAAACTGATGATTAGGAGGAAAAAGACCTTTTTAGATTAGAGACTTATATATCCTCAGAATACCTGGCACGTTATGATCTTTTTGCGAAAGCAAATCCGAGAAATAACGGCGCCCCATTTTCCATCTTTTGAGCATAGTAGGTAATAATTGGTTAATGAATTAGAGTGAAGGGACATAATACTCACGTATGATTTCGGGGGTAAGACCTTGTGAAAGAATACATCTGATGATGTTTCGGATCTCGCGGGCAAAACACTCACGTATGATTTCGGGGGTAAGACCTTGTGAAAGAATGCCTCTGATGATGTCCGTTGGTAAGTATAGTTAAAATTAACCAACTATAAAAAAAAGGAGAAAAAGAAAAGGAAAAATAGAAGCAACAGTAGTCAAATAAATGCTCAAGCAATTTCATTATCCATTCAAAACCATCATTCTTGGGATATATGAGTATCTAGTTTAACTAGGGTGGGGAAAATATAAATAATACATCTTTATTACCCTTTACTTTGACCGAATATGAATCGGGATTAGATTGAGCTAGATTTTTTTGAACGTGGGGCACATTGGTAGGTTAATACGAATATTCGGTAATTTATGTAAACACCTTGGGGGCTCAAAGATCAGTGGTTGGGTTTAGTCGGATAGAAATATCGGCGATTGCAATTAGTATATAGGAATACATTTTGGAATGTGGAATTGAATTGGTTGATAAATATTAAATTGTTGAATGATTTGAAATTGATTTCCCGATTATGATTCCATGGCAGTTTTTCCGAGACGGAAAAAGTCAAGTGTGGGGATGTGATGTTAGTCCAATTTGTCGTCATTATTGTGCTTAATTTGTTATATATATTTATAATAATGGTTGGATTACATGGCATTTTCACGAGTTTTATGTTTTGAGGTACCGAATGCTTAATGAGTCAAATTGGAGCAGTTATGAGAGAATTGGAAGCTGCTGGTACAGGGATCGAGAATCGAACCGGAACGAGTGAAGATTTAGAAGAAAACCAAGAAAAGTTCCTGAGTTTCAATTCTGGGCGGTACGCCCAGTGAAGCAGAGATCAGGGCGGTACTCCCTAAAGTTTAGAGAAGCAGCCGAGATTATCAATCCGGGCGGTACGCCCAGAATCCCACATTTCGGGGCGGTACGCCCCGAATTGGTCGTCAGAAGATTTTTCTAGGGTTTAGTATTTAAACTTGTTTGTAAAGTTATTAGACATATCTTTTCATTCTTGTGCGACCAGAGGGCTGAGACTTACGAATTTTCAACCTTTTTGGGAGTTCTTGAGAGAATTCAACCATTCGGTACATTAATTTTATGCAATCTTTTAGTATAATCATGTTTGTTTCATTAGTCATGTCCGGCTAATCACCACTAACCGCTTTTGGTGATTGGTTGGCGGAATCGTTCTATGACTAATCAATTGCTAAACTAGTCGTTCCGGAATACTTGCTACCGTTGAACACCCGCATGTGAAATTGTTTAATTTAACTAGTAACCTAGGGTTTTAGTGGTCCACTGTTTATTGATCTAGCACTTTCTTGCGGCAGGACTAATCAGCCCATTAGGAAATTAGGTTATTAGGTCAAGGAAGCAATTGGGGGGCATGTCTATGTGTCACTAGTTAGTAATTAGGTTTGTTTAGATCGGTAGCCAACCAGGATCCAGAAGTGGTTAGATTTGTCTCATTTGAATTAAATCAATTTTGTAGGTTAAAGTTAGTTACTTTATTAGTTAATTCACCCAATCACTCAAAACAGCTAAGTGGCAAAGTAGGTAATTTTAGGTTAATCAGTAATTTTAGTTAATTTAGTTAATCAGTTAATCAATTTCCACATATTCCCTTGGTTCGATAACCCTAACTTCCACTACTACATAATCTATCTAGGTTGGGGATTTGAATCGGCCTGACAAACCGTTATCAAATATGCATACTCCCCATTGGCTAGTTGTCAATCACCCCTCACATCCATCACTTCCAACTGCCACTAACGGCTCTAAACCCTAGGTTATAACCACTACAACTCCATCGAATTGTCATTGCTACAACCATCCTCCCTTTTCCTCATTCTTCTCTCACGGCTCCAGTCAACTCCACATCCACCACCACTCTATCACTGTCCTACCACCATATGACCACCACTACATCATACAACACTACCACCATCACCTTCCTTGCCATTCACAACCCTCCACTCATCCCCGGATCATGCATGCAATGGGTCATCCACCTCCATCTCTCTCTTCATGTCAAGGCAACTCAAGAACCCGACATCGATCACCATTAGCCCATACAACCAACACTTTAGGTATAAACTTGCTCCTCTTCATTTCCATTACATCTTCAACTAATCCCTTGTTTGCTACACCATTTCGGTTGAGATCTAAACAAGTCACACACTAGTAGCAACACACATGCATGCACTAGAATAACCTATATTAACATACATGTCATAATCACATGCAACTAGGTTAAGTAGCCATGCAACCCATGAAACATACGTGCATGTCACCTATCTATTAGAACGAGATCATATTAATAACCATGGTGAAAACGGGCTAGACATATGTCCCAATAATAATCCGTACATGTGCATGTTTCCATAAATAAAACCCATTACAAATTCATACTCATGTGTAGGAATAAAATACATATATGTAATGTATGATATAATAAACTAAAAGTCCCCTAGTTATCACCTATTGAAACCATCGACCCACATATGAAAAAACGGGTTAAAACAAACTATGATAAGCCCATAGGCCCACTAGACCGAACCAAGAAACCGACGAACTACTAGGACGGGTCGGACAGTCGGGTCTGGGGCGACCTTGGGTCGGACTGAGCTCACAGTACCGGTCGGGTCGGATCTGTAACCCAACCCATCCAGGTGGAGCTTGAACCATCAGGTCGCTTATCGGGCAAAACATTTGGGCCTAGGGACCGTCTCCGGTAAGTGAGACAGATGGGCTAATGCCCACTGTTTAACCAACTAGGCCACTGGGTCAGTGTAACGGGAGCCCAAAACTATAACAGTTGGGCTAAACCCACTGTTGGGTCCACCAGATGGACTGAACCGGAAGCCTGATTCGCAACCAGTTGGCTACGGGTTTGGACCAAGCCTAATACCCCTTCTGTTGGGCCTCGGGTCTCGGGTATGGGTCCAGTAAGCGCAAATGATTATACGGGTGTGATCCAGAAGGTTATACGGGCCGGGTCAGTGGCCTAATTATTCGGGTTACTCCCGGGCCAACTGAACTTATATAGTATATACATTTTATAAATAATTCATTTATATAAAACAATATATTTTTCCTAATTACATAACTTATATAATTATTGGTAACCATTTTTCCATTATTTGATTCATGTGAATAACGTAGTATTTATAAATAACATGAACCCCATCGGTGATATATTTTAACCTAAATACTTAGGTTATGTCAAAATGTGATTTATACATACTTACAAACCTCTATATTTACCAAATATTCATAAATTGATATTTATGCATCTACTTAATTTACAAAGCCCATCATATGCCCTTTTGGGCTCATAGCCAAATTCCAACCCTTAGACAAAATGGGTCAAAGCCCATAACCAAAGTAAAGCCCAAATACACATGCACTACTAGAAAAAGGGTCTTTCTTGACGCACGAACGTTGACGCGCGGTTTTTAATGACACGCAAAAACGAGTGTCATAAAAAACGGTCAAGAATCGTAAAATTCTAAGGCTAGATGACGCGTTTTTTGCGCGTCATAAAATTCCCGTCATAATTTATAAAAAAACACGGAGTACACTTAAAAAATGCGCGTCATCTAAAATGTGTAGTTTTATAATTTTTTTTTCCGCTAAATTTTTCCCCAAAATTTTATTTCCCGCTTACTCAGTCTGTCCATCACTTTTTACATAATTTTTAATTACATAGTTTTTTCCCTAAAATCTCAGAATCTAGAAGAGGGCCTCCAAACCGTAACCGTCGCTCACTCAGTTTGTCCATCACCCTTAACATCGTACGCTCCTTCGCTTCCTCCCCGCTCGTCACGACCTCCTCCATAGCTACTTCAAAGCCCTAACCGTTGTTAAATCGAGGTGGTCTTCAATCTCCATCTCTAGTTAATCCCACAGTCACAGCGTGCGTCAACATCGCTGCCTCACTAAACATCAATTCCGTGTTCGGCGACCGCTCTCGCAACCGTCACCTTCTTCGCCTTCCATTCACAGTCCAGATCCAGGGTGTGACAATCGAGTCTGTCATTCTCCGTTTCGAATCGGTGAAACCGCAGAATCATCAACCCTAAACCTTGAATTTTCATCATCCGCTTAAGGTAGTCTTCTCTCTATATGTTAGTTTTTTGAATTCTGTTTCCAATTGTAAATTTCGTTGCGTTTGTTATGTATGACATGAATATTGTTAGTAAATTCTGGTGATTCAGTGGACTCATTACCTATAATTTTGGTTTTAAAATACGTTTAATTGATTGGCTTTTGGTAGAGACAAAGTAGTGGCATTAGTAGGAAATAGTTAAATGAATCTTAAGCGTAATGCCAAACAAACTGAGTTTGGTTTACTAAATATGTTATGTTTTAATCCTAAAATACATTGGCAACCAACACAGACGAAAAAAGTAAAGTTGCCAAAAAACTAAAAGAAAAAGGGACTAGGACAGGGATCACTCCAATGCTTCAGCTTATTTAACCATTCTTAAAAATCTGATGATAACACAAAGGTAAGGGAGTCGTATAATGGTCTATGATTTGGTTGCTTAAGGATGGTGAGTGATCGAAGTCTGTGGAGTACAAGTATGTCAAAGTTTTACTTTGGATGTAGTAATGCTAGCAATAAGTTTCCAAGTAAGTCATGTATGAAGTAATTCAAGTCCGACGGATGAGTTCTTGTGTTTTTTCATGATTTTTTTGGGTTTAATTTGGATGTTTTCTGAATCATAGAAGTAGAAACAGTCACGTGTCCAAATTGATTATTGCTGATAGCCACAAGTGGGGGTTTAAACCAACAACAAACTGGGGTAAGTCCTGATTATTTGGTTATATATAATCTACACAACTTAAAATACACATGTTTTCTTGTATACCTGATAGTATGTTTTCTTGATATAACTGGTTTATATCACATCTATCAAGAGATGTAAAAGTCATAAAAGAACTTCCACGAAAGGGGGGGGGGCAAGAATTTGGTTCCATATAATATGCGCGTGCCTAGAAAATGTAACGAGAGATGCTATCAGATTCGTGTATTGCCTGTGCTTTTGAAGAAGCGTGTAAGTTATCACTTGCATTATTCGTTAAATATTACCTGCTTTTGTATACCTTTTAACATACATGATGTCATGTTGAATACACTATGATTAATATCAAAATCTAACAATTTACAGGTACACTTATATTTATAATCAAGCCGGCACATAACTTAATTGTCTTAAGGTTACTCTATAATAGTTACTGTTGTTGGATTATTCAATCTGTCTATTGAATTTTCCGATTACATTATACTAAAACCCAAATTTATCTATATTCCCATGACTAGGTATACAACTGATTTTGGTAATTTAATGTGTTCTGGCCCCTGCTCTACCAGGTAAGTGTTTGACGAAACTGATTTTGGTAATTTAATGCAAATCAGGTGACCAATGAATGGAGTAACAGCAGCTGGTGGAATGGACCAGGTATATATAATTTATTATGTTCGTTCTTGAGTTTATGTGTGTGAAAGACACATTGGGACACAATCTGGTTATGTTTGTTCTTGTGTTTATGTTTGTTCTTGTGTTTATTTCGATTATATGCATTAATATATGCCAAAACAGTTTGGTTTTTACTACTCTTATTCAAACAAAATTCATTTGCATTCACCCGGTGGACTAAATCTTTGATTAATATATGATCAAGCCAAGCCATTGGCGAAGAGACAACATTGCCATACTTGAGTCTAGCTCTTACAGGTGAAAAGTTATTTGTTGGTGCCAATTTTGCTTATGCTGGTGTTGGTGTACTTAATGACACAGGAGTTCAGTTTGTAAGTAACATTTTTAAAGTGTAAAATGCAATTTTCATCCATAATTTTCAAGACATATTAATTGTGCAATTGAATATAATGGTTAGAGAATTGGATGGAGAAAACACAAATGTTATAACTAACTTACGTAGCTATTGATAACCTTGGATTGATCTAGACAGGTTAACTTAATAAGGATCATGCAGCAAATGCGATACTTTAAACAATGTTGCTTAGTCCCATTCTCAGAATGTGTTTGTGCTGATAATTGCAAGTTATTTGTTCAGGAAATTCAATTGTTGAGGCTAATTCTTTGCTTTTAAAGAAAGGAGTACCAGAGGCCAACATCATATTCTTGAATCTGATCTCTGTAAGTCCGGAATCTGTTCTTCTCGTTTTTTACAAAAATTTGTTACCCCATTTTGTTGTACATGTGCCTTGCTGGTTCCATTGTCTGCTGTTATGGGTTTGTTATATGAAGCTGCTTTTTTGCCGGTTCCATTGTTTGCTGTTAAAAGTGCAAATTTTGTTAGATGAAGCTGCTTTTTTTGCTGGACTTGGCATCAATTGAAGGGACGTGGGATGAACAGCTAGGACGTATTGTTGAATGTTACTTGTGAATGTCCATTTGGTAAATGACTACATAGGTTGGTGCTTTTTGTTAAATTTCATTGTGCTTAACAAATTTTGGGTATGAGAAGTTAAAGTTGGAAGGGCTGATGCTAAGAATGCTTGTGGAAGGGACATATATGTTGTAAGAATGCTAAGGAAAATGGTAGTGTTAGATTTGTTATTATAGGTTATTCGCCTACCGGATCCAATTGAAAATTATTGTTAACTTTGTAATGTTTACTCTATATATGAAATGTATAATTTTACTACAAGTGTATTTTATTTTGTATTATGAGGTTAATTGTTATTAATCGGGAAATTAGTGATTTTACAAACAAATGTTTTTTTGCGCGTCACCTGGGCCCTTTCTCGACGCGCAAAAAGCGTCAAGAAAGGCCATTTTTGTAGTAGTGATGTACTCATGCATACACATAAATAAGCATTCACATACAACACAATACATACATTTAAGTATGAAATTACTTAGGAATCTCAACCAAATATGGAAAACGCAAACAACGGGTTAATCACCCGAATCTATAACTTAATTGGTTATACATCATTACTTTAGGTGCCAAATAAAGGAAGTCAAGGAAACCCAAACTACTTGATAGATCTACTGGTTGACAGCCCACCCACGAGGTCAGAAATGTAGTCTTATTTTCGACGGGTGATTGCTTTCTTATTGTCTTGGTTTGGTGCACACCACTCATACTTGTTGATCATGATTACATATAACACTTGAGTCATTGGATCGTAATGCTTTAATCTATGTAGTACACTAAACCTGTGTTTACTTACCAATTATTCATAGTTGAATCTTATTTTTTACATGTTATAGGTTTTGCTGAAAGATGATCATAAGCTTGTTGATGTCACCATAGGATGCATGCTACCATAGTTGTGACCTAAAGTATCATTTATGTAATTTACTTTGAATACTTGTATAATGTTTGATCTTATATAAAATGGGCTTAATTAAGAATATCATAACATTAATAGTGTTGTATTCATCTAGACAATCATCGCGTCCCGACATTTTTCGTTGTCGACTGTGGTGTGACAATAGCCTCTTCTCTCTTTAAATGTTTGGGGTGTTACATATATACCTATTTTAAATTCAAGCTTTACGTTTATCAAATACTATGCAATATCATGATATGTCTTTTTTGGGGATGCTATACAATATGTGTTGAGTCAAAAGACTATATACTTGTTATGTGTGTGAGTCTGAAGTCTGTGTTATTTCACAAGTCCATATTTTGGTATGGCATCACTTGCCGCTTGTCGCTAATCACATGCGTAATCATTAACAACACCAAGCATATGGGAACATTGATGGATCTATCGGGGTGACGACCCACCTAACTTGACCGGTTTTGGTGTTAGGTGATTGAAACCTAATCATTACGACTTGACCTTCGGGTGAAGGACGCTGATCAATAAAGGTTTGATTATGCAGATCTGGATGTTAAGTCTATGTCATGTTATGTTATGGGTCTTATTTCAAAGTTAAAGTCTAAAACTTTCAGACATTCTATTTTTATCATATACTATGATTCTATCATTTGGCATTTGTGAATTGCATGTTTCAAGCTATATGCTATACACTAAACTTATGTTTACTCACTAACTATTCGTAGTTGATTCTTTATCCTATACATATCGGAGGACTACTTGTTGATGATCTATATGTTACCACATAGGACGCAAGACCTAGTTTTAGAATTCTAATTAGACTGCATGTTGTATTTGTTTATTCGATCTACTCATATGCTTTTATCAATGAAGTATGGTTTGTTTAATTATTACAACTTTCATAGTTGTCATGTGCTATTGGATAATCATCATGCCCTGACATATTCCGGGTCGGTTGGGGTGTGACAGCTTCCCTGCGAACTCATCAACTGAGTTTGACTCGTCCATCTTGAGTTTGTTAAACTCCGACATTAGGGTTTGAAGGCGGGCCTCCACAACTCTCTCGGCCCGTTGATGTCGAAGCTTTATTGCTGCCCACATCTCCTTAGCAATATCAATGTTGCCGATTTAAAGAGTGAGTTCTTCGGATATCGATTGGAATATTAATGCGATGGCAACATCAATTTTCTTGGCATTGGTGATAGTTTCTGGATTGATTGCTTCCCATGTACCATGAACTTTGAAAATCGCCTTCATATTTATTTCCCACAACGCATAGTTTGTCTGCGTTAATGTGGGACACTAAGGTTTAAAGAACTTGCTTCCTTGCTACGTTGTTGCCCTGATTGATCCACCATCCTTTACAGTCTCATGCCTTCCTTCGCATGTTGCTCTCGTAGATCAAACCAGATGATTAGATCCAATCCTTTGAATCACAGCGTTAATCGATCTCCCGATTCTTGGATTGATTACCTGGCTTCGATATGGGTTTCTTGAGCGTGGCTCTAATACTAGTTGAAGGCCCAATCGAAACACACACGCAATTTACGTAAACTAACAAAATATTATAACTTGAGAAAATAGGCTTAAAACTCTAATTACAATATTGTTGATACATGATTCTTGGTCGTCATGTGAAGTATCAAATACAAGACAAAGTGTTACAAGGATGTTGTGATCCGAACATGAGGCGAACTCAAGTTCGGACATCACACGAACTCTGTCCGAACTAGAGTTCGGCTGATCGTGTTTTAGCTTAGAATGTTTATTCTATAAATAGCTTGTTTTGTATAGAGAATGAAAACTTTTTGGGTCAGATCTTATATGTGTGTACTCTGTGGTTTCTCTGTGGTCTAATACAAAATCATTTGTATTTACTCTCGTATTCATTCATTTAACATTAATTTCAATACGATCGAGTAGACGATCCACTGCTCACGCACTTTCAAATATCACTTTTCCCATAAGCTCGAGATTAAATACAATAAATAGAAGAGCAAAAACTTGTAAAACAAGAAAAGATCTCCTAACCTTATTGAATCCCTTGATATCCGCCGAGTCCCTTTGGGTTGCCTCCTTGGATCAAATAGGTTAGGCCTGCATGTGCTCGCATAACCCGAAAATTGGTAATTAGCCTAACAGACCGTACGTCTAAAACAACAAACGGTTACTGGAACCCTATACGGCTATTTAATCTTTCGGGCGACCGTTTTAGAAAAGGGACTGATGTCAAACGTGTCATAATTAACTCATAAAAATTTAATAAGCAACCGATCGAGATGATATGGTACGAGTGTTTTTATAGGGTTTGTGTCATAGCCGTTAGCGTAATGACCATTTCCGATTACTTTTAAATAGTCGTTTGAGTTTGATTCGACAATGTAGTGTGAAATTAAAATTGACAATATGGGGTTAACATCACCCTATTTTTATTAACCATTGAAATTAACTAAAACCAATTGTAATATAACTTAATATTAATTTTCAACTTCTCCCTCAATACTACGTTTACTTTCATGAGTTGTTAATTAACTAATGTTGTTAGAATGGTTGTTAACTAATTCTATCCTTCTCTTAGTACCCCTCAAGTTGACCATATAAAACATGATTTATCATACAAAACACTTGTTGAATAGGCAAATTCGAAGGGCATTTACGTAATTTAGAATGTACAAGTTTAAGATGGTCGGACAAGCAAGCCATAAAGTGTTCTCTCTTCTCTCTCTCCTTTCTCTCTCTCCTCTCTCTCTCCAGGTCTTCGCTGGTTTTTGCCGACTGAACTATTTCTAAAGAAAGAGAGAGAGAGAGAGGGTTTTTTGTTTCTGGTAGAAATTCATGTTTTAAAAGCAGGAGAGAGATATAGAGAGAGAGGGAGATGAGAAGTGTTAAAAATAGCTTAAAAGTTTGTCTTTTTCTTAGTTAGCATTCAATTCAAGCTCAGAATTTCTTTGAACACCCTTTCTCTCTCTAGACACATATCTCTACATGTATACATGTGAGAGAGATTTGTGATTACACACATGAGTTTTGAGAGAGGTGATCAAGACCACCACCATCATCAAAACCACCCTTCACCACCACCTCAAGACTCCAAAACTCCTCCACCTTTTTTCATGGCTACCACCAACAAAGCCTATTCAAACACATCATCCCATACCTTTTTAGACCCACAAAACCAACATCATCACCACCAACTACAATTCTCTCATCATCAAGAACAACAAAATCATGATCAACATGACAACAATCAAATATCTTTTGCCATGATCAATTCTTCATTGCCTTCATCTTCCATCCGAACCACCAACAACAATATTATGTGATTCTCTTTACAACTTAACCCTTTTCAAGATTGAAAATCTTTATTTGTAATTATTCCTTGTGTTTATTGTGTACTTTTTGGTATTATGAAGGAGGAACGATGGAGGTGGGCCTTATGATTTGGCTGATTTAGATCAATCACTTTTTCTCTATGGTGAAGGCCAAGCTGCTGATCAATCTGCACTTTCTACAATCCAAGATCAACATAGACGTGAGAGTCTTTAATTATTATAGTCAAACAATTTAATCTGTTTCTTTGTTTCTCTCTCTCTCTCTCTTGTTTCTCTCTCTAAAAGGGTTTCTTTTTGGATCATAAGAAAAGCATGTTCTTCAGGGAATATGATCTGATGGTACTTGCTTTGACCAGATCCTCACTTTGAAGAAAAAAAGATATTCATGGCTTTCACAAAAATAAAAACAACTTCTCTTTACTTAATTCCTCAAAAATATTCTTTTTTTAAAACCTTATTCTGTCTTCCTGTTTATAAGGTTTCTTGTTTCAAGATTATTTGGACCACAAACATGCAGCACAACAATCATTCTCTTGGTTCTTTTTTTCCAGGAATTAATTTTCTCTGCGGTACATGGGATTAATTAATTTTAAAATTTAGAACAGATTTTAGGTTTTTTTTTTCTTGTTTTTGAACAAATTCGAGTTGATTCTACCAGAAATTAAACTAATAATATATAAAGACTAAAATTTAAGATGAATATAATTCCTTTACATCATCAAAATATGATATTTTCTTTTTCATCACAATTAATTTGTTTCATAACAATATTTATTTATTTATTTACTTATGCGTTGTTCGTTATCTGATATGTGCAGAAGGGTCGGGTTCATCGGGGTTAAGACCGCCAACGTTAAACATATTCCCTTCGCAACCGATGCATGTAGTAGACCCTTCTACATCTAATACCAAGGTATCATTTCCCTAATCCAAAATCCAAAATTATTTGAAAAATATAAAAATCACTAATTAATTTACATAAATAAAGAAATTAAGTTTTATTTGTGTATTTGGTAGGCAACTACTGGTTTAATTTCTCCATCAAGCAGTGGTTCAAGAAGACCATCTGAGCCCTCCATGGAAGACATCACTAACCCCCAAAAGGATTCTCTTCCAACTGCCCCTCAATCTTCTAAAGCCATAAAGGTACTTAATTAAATATTTTATAAATTTTATAACTAGATAATATATTAATCAACAACTTTTATGCATAATCTAACAAGGTTATGGGTTTTAATTAATCAATTTTTTTATCAATTTAGTATAGTTAAAATTTTTTGATCATTCCAATCTTGATTAATTTTTGTAATTTTCTTTGTTGATGTAGCGCGAGGGAAACAAGAAAGGGCCGACGACTAGTTCCGATCAGGGTCGCCCAAAAACACCCGATCCTAAGGTTTTTTATTTATTATTATTTTTTTAATAAAGTTATGAGATTTAAAAGAAATAATTACATCAAGAAAATGAAAGAATAAATTGTGTTTACCATGTTTGAATATATTAAGCAGACATTGAGGAGACTTGCTCAAAATAGAGAAGCAGCAAGAAAAAGCAGGCTGAGAAAAAAGGTAAGAAATTTCTGAAAATGAGAATAATTTGTCAAAGACCATTTTTTTATGTCGCATTGGGATGATAATTTTCATGGTTTTCAGCGCATCGTTTTTTGTTCCTTTTTACAGGCTTATGTTCAGCAGTTAGAATCAAGCAGAATTAAGCTTACCCAATTGGAACAAGAGTTGCAAAGAGCTAGAGCTCAGGTGAAGAGTTTATAGTTTTTTACTAGAAAATGACAATGTAATGTTCACTATTATGAGAAAAATTTAATAATTTCATGCAATATTCTAACAAAAACAATTTATTTGAAAAACCACTAGTTAAATTTTTATATGTTTAACGGCTAAAATCTATCACTTTTTACCTTGTTAAATTATTTGATAATAATTATAAAACGTATATTTTTTTTTTTTGAACAGCAATCTCATTACCACCAGGCAAAAAAATACAACTTCCCTAGCAAGCAGCTAGGAAATTATAGAACGTATATGAATTTAAATTTTAAGTTTTTCTTTTACTATATGTTTCCGAAAAAAATGTATGAAGCTTTGTTGCTATTTCGATGAAATATTTTCGTCGAAAATTAAGGTTATTTTTCGTCTATAACGTGTACCATCCCATTTCTTTAAGTCACATTTTTCTTGTTATTTTGTAACGTATTATCAAAACGATTACTTTTGTACTTTTAAAAAAAAATTTATGTGTTGATATTTTGTAAATGTATTATCTTCTTAATAATCAGGGGGTTTATCTTGGTGGTGGTGGTGGTGGAGGTGTTCTTGGAGGTGATCATGCTGTTCCTCTCGGCATGAGTAGCATAAGCTCGGGTACAACAAAATCATAAAAATGATCATCTTTATTTAAATATCGTTCACTTAATCTTTCTTGATTTATATAAATAATTTATATATAGATGCTGCAGTTTTTGACATGGAGTATGCAAGGTGGCTAGAAGACTACCACCGCCAAATGTGTGAGCTTCAAGCAGCAGTTCAAGAACACTTGCCAGAAAACGAGCTCCGCATTTATGTCGACAATTGTATAGCCCGTATCGATGATGTTTTGAATCTGAAGAGCATTGTGGCTAAATCTGATGTTTTTCACATCATTTCTGGTACCTGGAAGACTCCTGCTGAGAGATGCTTCATGTGGATTGGAGGGTTTCGACCATCTGAGCTTATCAAGGTTTAAACTTATTTTCATACACACATTTATTCTTCTTATATATTTTAATATATATATAAGTATAAAAAGTATATACACACACGTATATATAAAGGATCCTTAAAAACTATATACTAAAAATGAGAAACAAAAGGTGGTACATAATCCTCAAAAATTAAAATGTCACAAGAATAGTCAAAATAATGAGAGTTTTGCAGGAACCCTTCTAAAAGAGGACATTTAGGTCCCCAATATGTTCAGGGACACAATTTGTCGTGTATGTGTTTCAGAGTGTGTAATTTCTTTTACTTAAGATTTAAGTTACATATTAAACAATTTTTTTCTTCAAATTCTATATTAGTTTTATAAAGGTGTTTATAACAAGAATAAAAGCAAAATATGTTGCTGAAAGTAAATTCTTGTTAAAAATTTATGTTACTTGGAAAATTTTAAATTATACAACATTTTTTCATCATAATAAGGCTATGTGTAATGGTGAAAGGTTTTCAAGCCCCTTCATGTGGGCATTTCATGACATGTGGCGTCCTATGTGGCAAGGGGCTTGAAAATAAAAGAAGTGTAATGGGATAAAGCCCCTTTCAAGCCCCACCATCATTACCCAACCCACACAACCTCCCCCCCTTGCAGCGTGAAACTTCCAGCGCCTCCCCCCCTTTTTTCCATTTTCACGCCCCACCGTAGTGGGTGGGGGCGCTAAAGGGGCGCTATCGGGGCGCGAAAAAGGGTTTCAAGCCCCTTTCAAGCCCCATTACGGATAGCCTAATAACAACTATTATATTCTTTGTTTTCTTCTGTTTTAACATTTTTTTTTGAGTTTTATCTTTAGAATGCTATGTTATAACTTTGAATTCATTTTAAGTCCTTCAAATTTACAATTACAATTAATTAAGCTATACATCCAATATAATGTCAATAACACATGTATGTATTTTTTTACAATAATTAAGAAAAGAGTTGTGGGGAAAAAATCAAAAATATAGAAGGGTTTATAATTATCAAAACCACAAACTTTACACATAGAAAACTGGGTATACTTCATCACCAAGTGGTGTACTCTCCTTAACAAGATTTTATTCAACGTTCAACTAAAGACTATTTACACTAGCCGAACATATTCCTATGGTGTAGTTTTAATGAATTTAATTATTAGAAGCATATTATGTTGTCATTTTATGACGAGGTAATTATGACCCGTATTTAATATAGGAATTTATTATATAAGTAGCATTTAGTTAAGCAAGTTAAATATTGCTATTTTATTTTTTATCTTTGGAACACAAATACAAGTATATGTTGGTTGTCTATTGATAATATATTCATATTAAATTATAAAGTGGTGTATTAAAAGGTTTTCTAGTCTAGTAATATTAAGATACTTATAATGTAGGTTTCTTGATTTCTTGCTATCCTTTAATCAAAGTACTTCACTTATATACCAAATTTCTAGTCGGATAAGACAGTAAATTATGAGTGAAAATATGGTTATAAAAATGTGTTTTTACATGCCAAATGATTTATCATATATAGAGTGAGTTTAATCATTTAAAATGTTGGGCTGTATCGTTCCACCCGTATGTGAAAGCTAACAACTAATGTCGTAGGTTACTACAAATTACCAAGTTGCTACTCATCACCAAAGTTGTTATTGGGGACCAAGTTGTAATTGTTGTTTTTGTCGTTGTAGTTGTTGGTGTTGTTACTCCTGCAACCTCAATTACTATCGATGTTCATCTACTAATTCTATCAGAAAAAAATTCAAGTAACTTTTCATTCTTCAAGCAAATCTTATCAAGCTTTTGTTGGATCCAAGGGCGTTGCCTCGTGGACCCCATCAGGCGGTACCCGTATACCCCTGGAACTCCATGATTAAGCCCTATGAACACTTAGAAGTTCTATGGTTTAAGAAATCAGAAAATATATTCTTAAATGAGCATGCACTTCATATGTCCTAACTGAAATTACTGTTTATTAAGAAATTAAGTTATACTAAAATAAAAATAAATAATAACACTAAAAGCACCCAAAAAATCAATATTTTATTATTCTTTAAGTGGTTGGAGGGTTGAACTCTCCTTGTGAATAAACTTATAAAGTTAGGAATAGTATGAAAGAGGGTGGGTGTTATCTTTTCTAAAGAAATTATAAAGTTGTGTAAATTAGAACATACATTATTCTTTTAGAAATAAATCAATATTTTATTATTCTTTAAGTGGTTGGAGGGTCTTGATTAATTAATTAGAAACTGGACAAGAATGAATTTATGAACAAGTGAGTGTAATTAATGTGGAATAGCATACCAAAAGTAGAAAGGGTATCAATAAATTGTAAGAGGAAAAGATATGATGAGATACCGGAGGAAGAATTGGTAGCAGTTATTTTGTATGCATGGGTACTGTAAGCTGTTGTTTGATGGTACGTATACTCTCTGTTTATGTGTAAGTGAAGGTGACACAGAGTGAATGATTACTATGATGACGAAAGGGTTTTTTCCATTGTAGGGTGAGTTAGGTATTATTCCAAACTGTGCCAAAAAGCCCTTGTCTCTTTATATATATATGTATATATATTTTACTAACAATAAATTTAGTGAGAGAAAAATACATTTTCACTAATTTGTGTGTGTTTTTTTCTAGTACTTGTGCATTTTTGTTGGATATGAATCCCTCTATAACACTCTGATTTGATCATCTGATTTGGCTTTGGAACAAGAACCAATCATACAAGATTACATATATATGTATAAATGATTCCAAAGGTGTTTTATTAATTATCTCATGAAATATATGATCTGTTTAGTGCATTTTTATCAAATTCAGGTTGTACTATATTAAATAAGGAGGCCTACTATTATACGTACACTACTTACAATTTAATTCTATACCGGCTTTAACAACGGTTTTTGGGCTTGTACCGGATGGTCGTTTGAATGTTATGGGCTTACATATAGCCGCTAGAGGTTTGCTTTTTGATCTCGAGGGTTTATGTCATAGCTCCATATCTTTAAATCATCATTTGACATTTTCGTCGAATGGTGATTTGACTTTGGGGTGGTGTATCATTAGTAGGGCCCTAAATATATAAATGATAGTTTATTTTCACAAACGAGTCAGTGGTTCAGACGAAGACTGCTGTTAGAGATTTTACTGAACGACCATCTGACTTTTTTAAATTAACTTTGACATTGACTTTTACGAACTTTAAAATGTAAGAAGATCGTCAGTAAGTGACTATCAAACGGTTGTGCGTAACATTTGAAAAAGCTAAAGTAAAAAGACCCGGTGTGAAATTAGAAAGGTGATGGGATAGAAATAGACCATTCCTAAATAAAACATAAAAACATTATTGTTTCATGATAACTACAATATCATTAGTGATCCTTATTTGAGTTGATGGGAATTGTTTTGCAGATAATTCTTGGTCAAATTGAGCCATTAACAGAGCAACAACTCATGGCTATATGTGAAGTGCAACAAGCAACACAAGAGGCAGAAGAAGCACTATCCCATGGTCTAGATGCACTGAATCAATCTCTATCTGACACCATTGCTTCTGATGCTCTAAGCTCCCCTACAAACATGGCTAACTACATGGGTCAGATGGCTGCAGCCATGAACAAGCTCTCCACCCTAGAAAATTTCGTGATTCAGGTACACTTTCTTTTTTACAAGATAGTAAAATCTTAAAAAATAATTACATAGCTTAAAGTGAAAATATTATAGTTATGTATGCATATGTGGTATATGCATAGTGGGTCCATATGATGGGGAATATGTTGGTAGCAATCTTTGGTTAGGGAACCTACTCCAACAGATTATTAACCTGCTCCTCCTCAATCTGGTCCAATAATATATTAATGAAAAAGAAAATCTTAGTTTCACAGTTGGCACATTTAATCATTCAATCCATTTGCTTATATCCACATCTCCCACATTGACTTGATTATACAAATCTAATAACCAATCATAGAATAATTATATAATTTTAACTTTTTATGTTTTTTTTTAAATTTTCATCTTAGTGATTATTTTGTGTCAATTTGTTTTTATTTAATGACAAACTAAACTACACTTACCAATAAATTACACTAAAACCGACTTTGGTACAGATGAGTCATAACTTTAATGGGAGCAACATCTTATTTCTAATAGCTTTATTAGGATCCAAAACCTCCACCCCCATCTCTTAGTTCTTTTAACCAACAAAATTCTTATTAAGGGGGGTTTTCACTCCTCCGAGTAGGCCCTGTGTATATAGCCTCGATACTTGATGTGGGGTCTCCTCCTGAACAAGCGAAGGCCATGGACATGACCAGTTGGGTGGTGTAACATGCCCCCGTCAGTGATCCAAAAACAAAGCCGTTCAAAAAAAATATAGACTGGCAAGCTGCTAGTACACCAATACAGACACCGATTGCATGGCCCAACCAACGCCAAATACAAAAGTTTACATTAGGTTATAACAGGATTTAGACACCATTAAGACCAATTGCAAGTGCTTCCAGCCGCTCGATTGCTTGCCTATATATCAGAATGGCATCTATCTATATGTTAGAAGCTCGTACACGAAGAGTAATTAGCCGGTCATAGTCAGTGCCACTATTGGTACTTCATAAACCAATGTCAACTATTGAGATTGTGTTAGAAATAAATTGGTTAACCGTCGATAATCATGATAAGCCTTTCTGGAGTTTGTAGCGTCTTCTTTTAAGAAGCCTTAGTAATTTCAACAATGAAGATAGTCTTAAGATTTCTAAGTTCGGATTTGCCATAATCAGGGGCAAATTTAATAAGGGGTTTGTGAGAAAAGAAATGAAGAGAAAGGAAAGGAAGAGAAGGGGAGTGATTCCTTTCCTTCCAAATCCTCCCGATTTGGAAGGAAATAAAAATAATAGAAAATGAAGTAACTTTCCCTCCCCTTCCCCCCCCCCCCCCTTCCCTCCCTTTCTCTCCTTTAATGAAACTCGGGAACACAATTTTTTTTTTGTTTCCTTCCCTTTCTCTCCTTAAGTGAAACTCAGGAACACAAAAAATTTTAAATTAACTTCCCTTTCCTTTCCTTTCCCTCGTTAAATGAACTCGGGAACACAGACGTCCAATTTTTTTTCTTTTAACATGGCACTTAAACCAAACCCCTTAACTAATATAGAGGGGAAACCAGTTGGGTTTTATCTTTGACACAATGTGGGATTGAATATATTTTTAGCAAATCGTTTTCAGCCCTCACTGACAAAATATTCTAGGTCCATCAGTGGTCATAATATATGGCTGTTTGAAAATAGGGTTTTGTAGGTTTTGAAATACGTATTTTTTTTTTTGGGGGGGGGGGGGGGGTGTTCAACGAATCGAATTTCGAAACACTCGAACAAATCGAATGGAATTCTTCGAATTTTAGTTTATAAAACTTGGATTCGAGTTTGCAAACCATTCGATTCGAACTTGAAATATGTATCTCATTCATATTCGATTCGATTCGATTTTAGTTTTCAAATTTGATTCGAATTTAGTTTTCAAATTCGATTCAAATCGAATTCGACTAAATACAAAATTATTTTAATAAAAAATACAAATATATAAAAGTGTAAATATTAAAAAGTGAAAACGTCCAAATTGAACAAAGTTTATCTTAACATTCAAAACATCCACATCTAGAGAAACTTTGTTCAACAATTATTGTGGTAGCCAATCATTTAAAACATTCAACTTAAGCATTCTTGAAAACCACACTATTTGCAATTTCATTATACATCCAAAAAAGAGTAAATTGCATCGGAGGTCCCTAAACTTTGTAAAAATCTCATATTGAGTCCCTGAACTTTCGAAAGTGCAGGGGAAGTCCTTAAGGTTTCACTTTTATCTCAAGTGGGGTCCCTAGGTCTAACACCAAAGGTTTCACTTTTATCTCACCTGGGGTCCCTAGGTCTAACACCAAGGGACCCCAGGTGAGATAAAAGTGAAACCTTGAGGATTTCCCCTGCACTTTCGAAAGTTCAGGGACTCAATATGAGATTTTTGCAAAGTTCAGGGACCTCCGGTGCAATTTACTCTCCAAAAAATAAAATAACTATAGCACATGACACCGTTCAACTTATGCATATTTCTAAGTCAAATTTCAAAATGAAATCGAACTTAGAATTCGCTTATAGACATCGAATCACATTCGACTTTGGAATTTCAAACCAAATTTCAAATCGGTGATTTTCGGATTGAATCGAATCAAATTTTGAACTTTTTAAATCTGATTCGAATACTGAATATCACTATATGTATGTGCTCGGATATCTCTAAGAATCGTGTAAATTCCATTGTTAGATTGAAATATTTCCATGGTACAAATCGAATGTTCGATTGGCCAACTCACGGAGAAACTAAAAGAACAAACATGCAAATATGTTATAAAACAACATACCAAAGATTAATCATATACAATAAGGGAACCAACCCAACGATTTAATAAAATGTTTTCAGTCTGCAGTATGACAGTTAGCATTTACAATCGTTGTGAGTTATTTGTATTATTAGTTGAAAAATATCAATAGGAACTTACTTTTGATTGCTTGCCTTTAAACAACATCTAAGCACTTGATGCTTGCTAATTAGTTGCTATTTATCGCACTTGATATTGATGATCGATCAAACTACCACTGCTCACTTATTACTACAACTTTCCATACAAACACCACCAAGGGTCTTGCTTCTTGGACCCTACCATGGGCATTACACCTTGGTCCCTATCAGGGAATAGTGTCTCTTGGAACCCCTACTCTACCTCTTGAACTATTGGGTTTCATGTGCTAAAGATAAGCATAGTCTTAGAGAAATGTGTTATCTACAACTTTTAATTTGTAATAATAGATACTTCATTTGTTAGGGTGTTTGTAATACCTGAAGCTCTCCCAAGCTCTCCCAAGCTCTCCCAAGCTCTCCCAAGTTTCTCAAGATCCCAAGCTTTTTTCAAGTAATACCCACTCCAAGCTTCCCAAGACCCAAAACCTTTAATAACTAGGTGGGACCCACCATCACCACCTTTTCCCAAACCCTTCCCCAAAGCCCTTTCCTCGGTGCCCTAGTCCCACGGGACTCTCCCGCGCCCCGATCCCGCGCCATCCTTCCTAGTGTTCCCGAGCTTCCCGAGCTCGGTATACCCTCCAATCTTGAGGTATTACAAACACCCATATAATGGCGAAACGACAGGGGGTCAGGAGGGTCCTTTGACCCTCCGCCGAGCATAATTTTCTTTAAAAGAGCTACATCAAATTGTCTTGATGTACACTAAAATTACAAACAACTTTTACGTTTAACCTAGCTAGTTTGTGTCTTCCTCGTGTCGTCAATTCTTCAAAGTTTGTGTTATTTCCAAATGGATGAAGGTCTAGAATATTATAGCATCGTAAATACTTGTTGACTTTGCTCACGTGTATGTTTATAGATCTCATGAAGAACATATTAATTTATGGGTGTTCCTGATTTGATTTTTAGATTAAATAATTAGTAACTTTAAAAATAAGATAAAAGCTTTAGATAATTTGTAGAACTAATCAATTCGTACTTACTCGCTTCAAAACAAGTAACTTTAGCACAAGTTTCATCAAATTTGGTTGACTTGAAATTTGTAGAACTATGTACATGTAACATTGTTACGTATTAATTGACATGTATTACTACCATCTTTTGAAAGAAAAAGAACACGAACATTCCTAATATTCATATTTGTGATGCCATCTTTGAAAAAGAAAAAAATGAGATATAACAATTGTTAACTTGTTTATTTAAGAAAAATGAAGTTAAACCCTTTAAAATAAAGGCATTTTTTAAGAAAATTAAAGTATTTTATATATAACAAGCTACTTGATATACAAAGTAACACACACCATCATATGATATAACAAATTAATTGTTGTGTTATAAGTATATAGTCATGTTTCAAACAAATTCACTTATTTAGCTACTATGTCATGTATAGATGTGTGTATGTGTTACTATACATATATAAACTATATATGTATATATATATATATATATATATATATATATATATATATTCGCTTATAGGATTTAAATATTTATGTTTTAGTGTAGTAAAATTAGATACACCAACAAAATGATTATGTATCTCAAAAATATATGCATGCAATTATATATAGACATTATCATAGATTTATATATAACACATTTAAAAAAATAACTATTTTCATAATTCAGTCGTAACATGTTTTTTTATCAAGATAAAATTACTTTTTACAAATCTATCACTTTAAAGAAAGGTGGCATGGTAATCTAAGTCCTTTAGGAGAGTGGACCCAAGAAAACATCCCCATCACTGAGATCCTAAAACCCATGCAAATTTTCATGATGTCATTTTCAATGGCATTTGATGTTAACAAACTAGTTAGACCATCCCCACACTAAACCTAGAACAAAAAAGTGCAACAACTTATAATAATATTAAAACTAACTTCTATATACATGTTAATGTAGTTTATAATAACTAACTCATTTTGTTTTGTAAAGTTGTATATTATATCTAAAATAAGTGCAAACTTATAATCATATCTTTAGTAAAGTAATATAATGTTTTTTATCCAAGACCTGTCATCTTTTGATTACATATATATTGTAATTAGATACACACACTCCCCACCCACACACGTATATATATGTGTTTCTAGGCTTTTAACACACACATATACAACATTTTACAGATAATACACACGTACACACGTCTTGTTTTGTAAAAGGGTTGTTTTAAATAAAATAAAAAGATTAAGTAAATTTAACATCCAACTAAATATGTGCGGAACTACATTTCTCTCAGAGGGCATTGTTTTTTAATATGGACCATCAATCTTGTATTTTATAGCCGATATATATGCAAAAGGTTTAAGATTTATTTACCTAGCTCCACAATTCTTTTTAAAGAAACTTCGCTTTCCATGATGTAATTGGTGGCACGTAGCAATGGGTTTGTTTGACAACAATTTAAAAATATAAGGTTTTTCAACATTTATATCAATTAAAATAACGTACTATGTCAATGATACCCAATTTAATAATTCTGTTATTTTGTTTCTGGCTCTCTTTTCCTCTTCCAATACAAATTGTGCCAGTTGTTCATTGAAAAGTTCTGTCTATTAGATTTTGAGGAGAAATTGTTAAGTTGTTAAATAAAAATAATTCTAATATAAAAAAGGGTTTAACGATTCAGCTTGTTGTTTGTTTGTCTTATATCTCCTTAAGTTCTAAATCCAATAATATGATTTAAAATTTTTAAATGTAATAAAATTTGACATGTGGAATGTTAAAAATTAGGGTTTTTCAATTGTCAGTATTTTTTTCATCTTTTTTCATCGCTCTTTTTTGTCGCGATGGTAGCAATTTGTGACACAACATTTTTCTACATAAATTTCTATAGAAAACAGGTGTCTTTTATTTTTATAGTAGTGATATATATTGAATTATGTGTTACCTACTTTAATTTGACCATTTATCCAACCACTCACTATGAAAATGCCACTCTTGTAAAATGTCAACTTATATTAGATCGATTAGATTAACATGTCATTATATTTTTCTTTCATTGTGCTACAAGTAATTGACTTTTAGGATTATGATCACTTCTCCATTTTGAATAGAAAACACTTTACACAATTAACTAGAAGCTAACACCACAACTATCTTATTACAGGCCGATAATCTGAGACGCCAGACGATTCATCATGTCATCCAGCTCCTGACAACCCGTCAAGCAGCAAGGAGTTTGCTAGCGGTTTCTGAGCACTTCCATCGTCTTCGATCTCTCAGCTCTCTTTGGGTTGCACGCCCTCGACATGATTAGGACCAAAAAGGAATTAATCAGTGGTCTCGGCCCCTTAATCGGTTGTTTTAAGTGTTTTCTTTTTCTTTTCTTTTTCTTTTTACCTATATAAAGTAAATTTATGTCGTTTTTTGGTTCGTCTTGCATCCTTGATTTAGAGAGATGTATATAGATAGATAAAGTTAAATCACCGTAACTAGATTTTAACAGTATGGAAGTATATGTCATAGACTCTTTCTGCTGTCATTTTAGCCTTTTGTGGTGCAATGGGACCTGATATATATTTTGCTTTGTGATTAATCCTTTATAACTAGTACAATTTTAACTTAAATCAAGTTTCTATTAACTAAAAGGGGCTCGGGGCTACAAACATTGTGGCCCAATTAGTGTAATTTTCTTTAGCCTTAACTGATGAAAGTCAAAGATGATAATTAATTACTTCTGGAGCAAGCAACTCAAGAGGGCCGGCCCAAGCCCGAAGAAAGTATGCTTTGAGTTGAGCTACCATTTTCAAGGGCCATTTTCTTTAAGAAAATGTTAAAATATGTTACTGGATTATATGCATGTGTGTTGGGTTAAAATATGTTATTGGACTTTATGCATGTGTGTTGGGCTGGAAAGTAGAAGATACAGATGATAAAACAAGGAAAGATGAAATAAAACAGTGGGCTTTTCTAAATATTAGGTCATTTTCACCAAATAAATATGGTGTAATTGAGAGTTTGAGGATATGAACTTAGGCCTGTAAACGAACCGAATTTTCAGCGAAATGTTCGTGAACCGATCGGGCGGGAGTTCGTTTGTGTTCGTTCATTTACTAAAGGAAC
Source organism: Deinandra increscens subsp. villosa (assembly GCA_039602395.1). Classification (NCBI taxonomy): domain Eukaryota; kingdom Viridiplantae; phylum Streptophyta; class Magnoliopsida; order Asterales; family Asteraceae; genus Deinandra; species Deinandra increscens. The sequence goes on from JBCNJP010000016.1 coordinate 8,036,495, forward strand.
AAACACAAACAAATTTTATTTGGTCGTTTAGCTTAACAAACAAACACGAACAGAACCCTCATTCGTTCGTTTGTGTTCGTGAACGTTCGGTTAGTCTGTTCATGAATGTTCGGTAAGTATGTTTGTGAACGTTCGTTTGTGTTTGTTTGTTATAATTAATACTTTTAATATATCTTTTAGTAATATCAAATATCTCTAATTTAGCCTTAAGCCTCCAATCTCCATCGCATACGACATCCACGCATATCTCTAGTTTAGATCTTTCACTTTTGATACTTTCAACATCCATCACATACGACATATACATGCATTTGGCATTCCATTCACCTTCGCAGCTCCACCTGCCTATCTAAACTTCGCCGCCTCCACCTGCCTTCTCAATATTTTGAAGACTAGTTTAAATGGAAACTCATAACTTTTGGCTTTCTCATGATGGTTTTTGTATGGATGAGTTGTTAATACTTTGTTTTATAATATATGTGTTTGTTTGTTGGATCATTTATGTTTCATTGTTTGCTTGGTTCGATTGATTCATGTTCGTTTGATTTGTTTGGTTCGTTTGGTTTATTAGTGACTATGTTCGGTTTGGTTCATTTGTTTGTTTGGTTTGTTTGTTTGTTTGTCAGTAAAAAATAAACATTTACCAAACAAACACAAACAAAGTAATTGTGTTAACAAACAAACACAAACATGAAATCTTGTTCGGCTAGGTGTTCGTATTCGATTCGATTTTTTGGTAAAAGGTTAACAAACGAAAACAAACATGTCCCGTTCATGTTTGTTCGATTCGTTTACAGTCCTATATGAACTTATGAAGCGACAAAGCATTTATATATGTGCCGCAACTATTATTATACTGTTTTTATTTATCATTTGATCTATACTCATAAAATGGTGATTTTGCTTTCACTCTTACGTTTCTGGACTCTTTAGTTTCTTAGGTGACAAATATCCATAGAAATGACCTCACCTCACACCTCATCCGTATATTTATTCCTAGTAGAAAAATAAATGAAACATCGTTGAGTAACACGGACAAGACTGTCTTTCTTTAACCACATCAACTGATACGGCTCGGGGTGATATTCGACCGGTAACCCAAGTTCTTAATCATTGTAGTTGCTAAAACGTTCTCACAACTACCCCTGCCAATAATAATAGTGCGCACCTTGTCTTTTTTATGGAATACTTGGTATGAAAGATGTTCCGTAACCAAAGCTTGTCATCAACAGTTTTGTCAATGGTGACTCTAAGAACACGCTGCACCACGAACGACTCATCACGATTTGGGTATAGGATTTTTGCCTCTTCCGGTGTTGGTTATTCATCGTCCCCGTCATCATCATCATATTTATGATCATCAAGAAATGTAACAAGTTGTGTATTTGCACAATCTGATGACATGTATTTGGGGTCATGCAAAAACCTTATTAACCTAGGTAGCTAGGTAAGTCAAGTATCGTATCCACGAGGAGCATGTGGTTAGTGTTACAAGTATCATCTGATTTTATTTTAATTAGATTATTTTTCAAAACTAAGAAGCGTAAAAGTTGATCTTTAATTTGTGAACTAGAATGTAAATGATAAACAATAAATAAAAAGATGATCACACCTAGGATTCGGGTTTAGAAGCTAGAAATATAATCTAAATTAATTTACCGATTGGAAGATCACATAGACATAGTCACATTTAATTTTAATCACAAGGGTAATGCAACACTCAGTCTGACCATGTTGACATGGTGAGATTATTCAACCACATAGAACACGAGCTAGGAAGTCATTAATCTATTACCTCCTAATAATAACGAGACAACATCAGGTTATGAAAATTCATACTATGACGCTCTTTGAAATTTAATACAAACCCATAAAACATTCATAGATAAACAAGATATGTCCAAGGTTAATAAAAACCGATTAAATAATCATACTAACTAAACCTACACCTAAATATATGTTATCACAAGAATATTTAACCGATCATAATAATAAACAAAGTAAATGCTATCACCATACGATTAGCCATTAAAAACAACAAATAAAATATTCAGATTGTTCTGCAAAAACTAAAACTAAAAATATAAACTTTCCTCCGTTCTTTGAACTTCAATTTGGTGCTTCCTGCCCTACGGCTGTTAGAAGTTTTGGGTAGAAAGTGTAATTCTCTCATTAGTTGAGGGACTGAAATCAGAAATGTGGTGTTTAGTTTGTTAAGCCATTTGTTAGCCGTTAATTCTTGTTGTTTATATATACATGTAGCTGGTGATCGGTAAAAGTGTGATTTTCCATTTCTTAATAAAATTTCTCTCTCCCTAAATCAATCTTGGTACCTGTTTCATTTGGTATCAGAGCTTCGTTCAAGCTCACGATCGGAGTTCGTCGCCGCGGTATCATCAAATCTCCGATTGTACCAATTAGAGTCGATCTGATCAAATTAAACGAGATTGCACTCTCGATTCAGTCTCAATCGAAGTTCTTGACATTCAATTTGAGCGGGGGATCACTGATCCTCTCTATCGGCAACCATACATCGGTTGTTGACTTCCCCGAGACGGCCGTCCCCGCAAAGGCCAAGAACACCAGATTCTTCTTCAAGATCGCCGCGAAGATTCACTGAGATGTCAGGAGGTTTGTCTGCAAGTCGAGATCATGCACCAATTGCCCTTCAATGTCCGATCCTCACTATGTCAAATTATACAATTTGGGCAGTTAGGATGAAGGTAATTCTAACTGTTCATGGCCTGTGGGAGGTAATCGATACAAATGATGCCACCGTTGTAGATGAGAAGAAGAATGCAACTGCCATAGCCTATTTGTATCAGGCATTACCAGAAGAGTTGGTCCTGCAGGTGTCAAAATTTGACACAGCCAAAGATGTGTGGGCTGCAATCAAACAGAGGTTTGTTGGGGTTGATAAAGTTGTGAAGGCTAGGTTGCTGTCCCTGAGAAGTGAGTTTGAGGCCTTAAGGATGAAGGAGGATGAGACAGTTGATGATTTTGCATCAAAACTGGGAGGTTTGGCTTCAAGAGCAAGCAGTCTTGGCTCTCCCTATGAGGACTCAGTCTTGGTAAGAAAACTACTTGCATCAGTACCAGAAAGATTTATACAAATTGTTGCATCTATTAAAAAATTTGTAGAAATAGATACTATGCAATTGGCTGAGGCAATAGGCAGGTTGAAGGCCTATGAAGAAAGGGTCAAGATGAAGTCAAAAGGAACTCAAGAAAAGGGAGAACAATTGATGTTAACCCATGCTGAGTGGTCTAACAGGCAGAGAGGAAATGGGAAAGAAAAACAGCCAAGAGATCAAGGTAAGGGGCAAAGATACAAAGGGGCTCCTCAAGGAAAGTCCAAATGGGCAGAAAAGGATAAGAAGATAGGAAAAACACCCAAAGATAAGAGTAAAATAAGGTGTTTCAAGTGTGATGTCTTTGGACATTATGCTTTTGAGTGTCCCAGTAAGAATAAACAGGAGGCACAAGTGGCACAAGTGAATTTGCATGAGATTGAAGATGATGAACCATCTTTACTTATGGCAATTACTAGTTTGAGTAGCACTGCATCCAGGAAGAAAGAGGAAGTTTTCTTGTATGAGCACAAGATAGTCCCATCCAAATACAAAGAGAAATCAAACCAAGGTGATTGGTGGTATTTGGATAATGGTGCCTCAAATCATATGGCAGGATTCATTGATATGTTTTCAAAACTTGATAAGAAAGTGACAGGAAAAGTGAGTTTTGGAGATGGAACATCTGTGGTTATAGAAGGCAAGGGGACAGTGATCTTGGAGTGTAAGAATGGTGATCATAGGGTGCTTGAAGATGTGTATTATATACCATATCTTAAGAGTAATATCTTAAGTCTTGGACAGGCTACTGAAGTAGGGTGTGAAGTCAAAATGAAGAAGGAATTCTTGTGGATGTATGACAAAGATGGAAGCCTGTTACTCAAGGTTCAAAGATCTCCAAACAGGTTGTATAAAAAGCAATTCAAAATTGCCTCTCCTATGTGTTTTCAGGTGGCTGCAGCAGAGCAATCTTCATGGTTGTGGCATGGGAGGCTGGGGCATGTGAATTTTGAAGCAATTAGAAGTATGGTTAGCAAAGAATTGGTGTTGGGAGTTCCTTACATTTCTCAGCCAGAAAAACTGTGTGGAGCTTGTTTGGCAGGAAAGCAAGCAAGGAGGCCATTCCCACATCAGTCAAACTTTGTGGCAGAACATCCATTGCAACTTGTTTCAATGGATCTGTGTGGACCAATTTCACCCATAACCCAAGGAGGTAGCAGGTATTTCATGTTACTTGTAGATGATTGTATAAAATATATGTGGGTGTATATGATTAGTACAAAGGATCAGGCATTAGAAGTCTTTAAAAAATATAAGGCCCTGGTAGAAAGTGAAAGTGGTCTTAAGATAAAGGCCCTGAGATCAGATAGGGGGGGAGAGTTTACCTCTCATGAATTTAAAAGTTATTGTGATCAACATGGTA
>JBCNJP010000016.1:8041488-8081665 GCA_039602395.1 Deinandra increscens subsp. villosa
AACTTCCTATAATCAATGCAAATCCGCCACCCGGTTACCGGCCGGGTGGCTATTTCCTCACCTTTTTCGTTTCTGATGATCTGAATGCCGGCTTTCTTTGGGACAGTTTGTGTTGGACTTACCCATGCACTATCTGAAATTGGGTATATGATGCCTGCGTCCAACCACTTGAGAACCTCCTTCTTGACAACCTCCCTCATGTTGGGGTTCAATCTCCTCTGTGCATCTCTTGCCGGTTTTGCTCCCTCTTCGGTGATTATCTTGTGCATCACAATGGAGGGACTGATGCCCTTCAAATCAGCGATCGTCCATCCTATCGCTGCTCTCTTCTCCGTTAACACCTTCATCAATGCAATTTCCTGCTCTTCAGATAAACCTGCAGCAATGATAACCGGAAGTGTGTTACTATCACCAATAAAAGCATATTTCAAATGTTTTGGTAATTCTTTTAATTCTAAATTCGGAGGTGCTTCGAGTGATGGTTTCAATTTTGAATCAATGTGGTCCGGCAAACTCTCGACATGATAAGACCAAGGTGGTCTTCGCTCCTGAACAGCTAACAGTTCCTGTCTCTCTTCTTCTTCCTCCATCTCCTTCATTATACCTGCATGTTCCCTGCCAAAAACAGAACACTCCTCGGTGGTTCCATCCTCCTCATTGCAAGCAAAGTAAGGAGGGACAGTTCCATCAACAACGTCCGCTCGAAAGCATTCGTCGTCCTCCCGAGGGTCAGTTACATTGCCAAAAATACTTAATCTTATCTTTCGATTACCGAATGTCATGTCAACGGTGCCCAGTTTACAATCAATTTGTGCATGGCTTGTGGCTAAAAATGGCCGACCCAAAATTACCGTTGGTTGAGAATCCTTTTCGACTGACACATAATCTAAAACCAAAAAGTCTACAGGATAGAAAAACTCATCAACCTTAACAATGACATCCGTTAACACTCCCCGGGGTAGCTTTGGGGTCAAGTCAGCCAAAATCACCGTAGTGTTGGCTTTTTTCAATGGTCCGAAATCGTACTGATCGTACAAGCTCCCCGGAAGTATGCTGACACTAGCTCCAAGATCCAATAGGGCACGAGTCATTTGAAAATCACCAACTTGAATTGAAATCATTGGTGCCCCTGGATCTTGCAACTTCTGAGGCAAAATACCTGAAATAATGGCACTCACTTCTGAATTTGCATCAAGGCGTTTTGGAATTTTGTAATTACGCTTTTGAGTGCACAACTCTTTCAGGTACTTTGCATAGGCCGGAATTTGTTTGATTGCATCCAAGAGGGGTAAATTAATTTTTACTTGTTTAAATACATCCCACATTTCCTCTTGATGCGGCCCCCTTTTCCCAACTCTTTTTGTTTTCCCGGTTCAATTAATGCTTTAGGAAAAGGGATGGTATTAACCTCCACACCCTCCTCCTTTGATTCTTTTCGATTCTCACCCATTACCCTATTTTTTGACTCTTGAAAAGTGACACGTTTTTTACTCTTAGGGCTAACGGGTTCGTTTTCGACCGTTTTTTCATTCTGTAAAATTTCCTCTTCATTATCGCTTACCCAATCCTCAACCACCCCATCAACCTGTGTTGAAGGTGTCCCCACCTTATTATCTACTAACTTACCTGACCGCAATGTCGTTACCTTGTTGACCGGCACATGTCTTGTATTCTTTGACGTAGAGGCCTGATGTTGCGGATTGATGTCGGTGTCACTAGGTAATTGCCCCGGATGCCTTTTGGAACTTTCAGCTGCAAGTTGACCAATTTGTTTCTGCATGGCTCCAATCGCTTTGTCTTGGATCTCGAACTTCCGGTCAAATCCTTGAACTCTGTCTGCCAACTGCCTGTGGCTAGCTGATAGCTGCCTTTGTTCATCTGCAATTGAGTTCAGTTTCTCCATCACGGCGGCAAATTGCGTTTGCATCCCATCTTCTGGTGCCGGTTGTGCTTGTTGGTAGCTTCTTTGGGGCGGATTTCCACCTTGAGTGTAGGTGTTCCGTTGATAGCCCCCTTGATTATACCCGGATGTCCGGCCTTGATATTGCGTTGGAGCTCCCCCCTGCACATGAGAACTTTGAAAATTAGGATTCAATTGGTTATTTGCATTACCATACCTGAAGTTTGGATGATTTCGAAGGTTAGGATGGTAAGTGTTGGAGTTCATGGCCCCTTGCACATAATTGACATCTGCATTTTGTTGAACCCCGATAGAGCATGCATCAACTAGATGGCCCAATTCGCCACAACCCGTGCACACAGGAAATTGTGCACTTGCCTTCACTTCTTCTGGAGCTCCACCCAACTTCATGTTTGCTACCTGTTTCTCCAAAAGGAGGTTCTGTTGACGTAGCTTCTCTATCCTTTCCTCCGCCTCATAGTCGACCGATTTGACCGAAGCGGATCTCGATCGTCTTCCATTTTGAGCTAATCGCTTGGAGGTGGCACTCAGTCTTTCAATGTGCCCCCAATCTACCTCTTCCGTGTTGGTCAAAAATGTGCCATTGCTGATGGAGTTCAAATCTCGAATATCCTCTGGAAGGAGGCCGTCATAAAATGCTTTGATGAGATCCCAAGTGTCGATTCTATGATGTGGGCACTTACGCAACATGTCCTTGAACCGAGTGAAGGCCTCGTGAAATGGTTCTCCGCTGTGTTGTTGGAAGGATCGGATCTCTTCCTTGACCTCACTGGTTTTGCTCATCGGATAGTACTCTTCAAGGAAAGCTTCTTGTAATTGCACCCAAGTATAGATGCTATTGGGTGTGAGACTCTCGAACCATCTTCTTGCTCGATCTTTGAGGGTATAAGAGAAGAGCATTAGCTTGACATCATCCTGTGTGAACCCAGTTGCTCCAATGGGTATGCAAGCGGACTCAAAGCTATGAATGTGATGATATGGCTCCTCGGATCTTTTGCCATAAAACTCCGGCAAATGGTTCAAATATTGGGGTCGGACTTCAAACGCTCTTCGATTGTCCCCAATTGGTGTGACAACTGGTGAGGCACTCGGAACAACTATCGGCTTAAAATGACTAGCCACTCCCTGAACCGGTGGGTTTTCTACCAAACGTGGGACTCCTCCTTCCATTTGAAGACGAGCTCCCCCATTGTTGAATTGTGGAACTCCTCTTGGGGGGGAAGCTCTTCTTCCTTGTGGTGCAACATTCACTTGTGGAGCTCGTGCTCTGTTCCTTGGTACCTCAACCGGTGGCTCCTCTCTGTACCCATATCCGTCTTCGTCTTCATTTGGGTCATACCAGTCTTGATCCCACTGTGCCTCTTGCCTTCGCCAATCTTCTTCCTCATACAATGGGTTTTGTCGGTTTCGGGGTGGGTTGGCATTTCGGGGTTGTGGTGGAGCTCGGCGGAATATGGGTGGTTGTGGTTGGTAAGGTGGACTTGGTTGTCTAACCCGGTAGTGGTAATCTTCCTCCTCATGGTGTGAGGATTTAGGAGAAAGAGAGGGTATAGAATTGTGCCCGTGCACCCGAAATGGTGGAACTTGAGCTGGAGGGAGGTTAGGGTCTTCATCTTGTGGCATAGCAGGGTTCACCGGCTCATTTTGGGGTTGGTTTTGTGGTTGGTATTGATGTGGATTGGGATTTGCATGTGGGTTGGGGTTTTGCTCGGGAATTGGGTTTTGGTTATTTTGTGGGTTTTGTGGTGGGATGGGTTGTTGTTGATTCTCCATGTTTCTTTTGCTTCTTTGATCTGCTCGGTTCTGCCGAGCTGTTCGTTCGATTTCTGGATTGTAGATCAACGGTGACTTCTTTTGTGAGTACCTAGTATGCATAAAACTTGCACAAACCTGCAAAACAGTCAAAACAAAGCAAACGGGTCACGTAGCACTGCTCTAGAGGTTGCAAGGAACACGTTGGAAGCAACGAAACACAAAGTTGGGAGGCCAAAAATTGAAAAAACTTTCTGTCCAAATTGACCAGATCGTGTCGCGAGGGTCTTGAGGTCAGGGCTCGCGACACGATGCCAGAATAAATTCCGAATTTTTTAATTAATTTTTTTTTTCAGCAGATTAAAAAAAATGCAGGAAAGAAGAATAAGACACTATTTTTGGATTTTTGGAAATTTTGTGAAAAAATGAAAATGAAAAACAATTAAATCAACTAACAAACAAGCGCACGATTCCCCGGCAACGGCGCCAATTTGATAACGGTTTGTCAGACCGTCACAAATCCCCAACCTAATTAATGATTTGCAGTAGTGGAAGCTAGGGTATCGAACCAAGGGAATTAATGGTCACTTGTTAATTGACTAAATTACGAACTAAATTAACCTAAATTACTTAAACTTAAATTGCAGAAAATTGGAAATTGCCTCTTAGCTGTGAAATTGGATTGATGAAAATTGAATTACTAGAACTAAATTACTGCTAAAGATTGCTTGAATTAACTTATGTAAACTAAAGGTAACCACTTTAAGATCCAGCTTCGTGAATTCACTGATTTCGCACTTCGGGAATTTAACCTAGAAACCACATAGACATGATTGTGCCAACGTTTACCCAACCCAACCAATTGGTTAATATGGATGTACTTAGTATAGTCCTAGAGCTATGCAGTTAAGGTAGTCCGGGAGCAGGGGGTACAAACACATCAATCAATCAAGCAAGTCAAACAAACAAACACTGAATTAATGATTGTCACAAGTCAAGAATTCATCTAATGTCAAAAACCCTAGTTTAAAATCAGTAAATCACTAACCTTCACTCAAAGTGATTACAATGAAATTAGCCAGACATGACAGAAATCGAAAATACGGAATTCAAAGTAAACGCCATTGGAAACTTGTGGAATGCTTGAAAACCTTCACCGAATGGCTGGAAATTGCCTGGAAATCGTAAATACTCGCCCAGATCCGTCCAAGAAAGCAGAAGACTCGAATGAATGGCATCACATTGGCTTAAATAGCCAAACCCTAATTTTTGGCCGACATTGCACCCCCATCGTGTCGCGACAACCTCATCTTCTAATCTTCGCGCCACGATCTCGCCAAAATAGTCGGGACCTTAATCTTCACACGCGTCGTGTCGCGAGGAGCAAGGCTCAACCCTCGCGACACGATCTGACCTTGAGACCAGAATTCTTCAAAACCTTTATCTCTTCAATCTCACCGATCTTGTCACGTTAACGTATAACCCTGAAACAAATGAAACTACACAAAGTGACGTGTTCCCAGCTATATATAAACCATAAAAACAGGGAATTACGAATGATAACACACTACAAATTACTAACACATCACAGCTCGGCAGAACCGAGCAGATCAAAGAAGCAAAAGAAACATGGAGAATCAACAACAACCCATCCCACCACAAAATAACCAAAACCCAATTCCCGAGCAAAACCCCAACCCACATGCAAATCCCAATCCACATCAATACCAACCACAAAACCAACCCCAAAATGAGCCAGTGAACCCTGCTATGCCACAAGATGAAGACCCTAACCTCCCTCCAGCTCAAGTTCCACCATTTCGGGTGCACGGGCACAATTCTATACCATCTCTTTCTCCTAAATCCTCACACCATGAGGAGGAAGATTACCACTACCGGGTTAGACAACCAAGTCCACCTTACCAACCACAACCACCCATATTCCGCCGAGCTCCACCACAACCCCGAAATGCCAACCCACCCCGAGCCCGACAAAACCCATTGTACGAGGAAGAAGATTGGCGAAGGCAAGAGGCACAGTGGGATCAAGACTGGTATGACCCAAATGAAGATGAAGACGGATATGGGTATAGAGAGGAACCACCGGTTGAGGTTGTCACACCCCCAATTTCCACCTAACGGAGTATAACCGCGTGGGGGCATGATCCAGACCAGGATCCCAGACTTCAGTTACAACCAAACCATAACAGAGTTTATGAGTTAACATAATGGTTAAGATAACAGTTCACAATAAAAAGGTTTAACAATTCATAATAAAAAAAGTTTAACCGTTCAGCGGAAGCATAATAAGAGTTTACAATTTGGTTTTCAAAAGGGTGAAACATAGATCTAAAAACGTAATTTCCAAGAGAGATAAGTCATGTGTACTGCCGCCGACTCTGCCGTCCGTGATCCAACTAGCGACCTGAAAAGTATACAACAATCAAGTGTCAGCCAGGCTGGTGAGTTCACTAAGGCGGTCTACCCGTCACAGGTAGACCTAATGTTTATGAATAAAGACAGGTAAAACACAATCTATATCATAGGACCAGTAAAATTCCATATCGTAGGTAGCTAGCCTATAGTTATGTACACCTGAATTGTTCGTAACCGAAGCTGACAATGTTTTGATAGGGAATACCTATGAACCTTGCCTTCCCGTGTCTTGAAGGATCACGGAGGGTAGGCTAACATTGGTCTCAGTCCGACCGCCAGTCGGGAGGGTGCATCCTGTGCACCGCTGAGCGGGGGTGTCAATCCCCAGTAGTACTACTCAATATTACCTTGCTACAGTATATTAACGGCTCGAATGTAAGGACTTTTTAATAAATAAGTTCAATTCAGTGTCACATATGATATTATGTCGGAAATTTACCCAGTAAGAAAACACCTTACCGTTTGGGTCACCATCCTTACCGGATGTAACCACTTGCGCGTTATCGTCCCTGAACGGACATAACAATAATGTAATGAACTCACCTTAGGTTGCTCGGCTTACTTCAATAAATCCTGTTATGATTGCTAACGAAAACCTATTAATCACGTTAAGGTTTTAGGTGTTAGGTTGTTTAAACTTTCAGCTACGCCGCTATGATCATAACACTAGCACGTTGAAAGAATATAACACGACACAACGACACACGACACCGATGGTTGATCATACACGAGGGTTCATATACATCAGAAGTCAAGCATGTATCATCATAGCAAAATCACACAAGTCATGGCATAACATTCAAGTAAATTTCACAAGTTTGGATTCTGGTCACAATTTCGCTAGCAGTTTCGCTAGACAGTTTCGCTGTGTGCACGGGCAGCACTTTCGCTAGGCAATACCCGGTGACACAGTTTCGCTAGGCTAGTTTCGCTCGAAACTGTTGGCACAGTTTCGCTAGCCTAGTTTCGCCCGAAACTGGTTTGAACTTTCGTTCAGGGAATTTCGCTCGGACAGGTCTGGTCAGTTTACCCGGCGACACTATAGTTTCGCTGGCCTAGTTTCGCTAGAGGGAGATAGGCATAATTTCGCTGCTTAATTTCGCCGGATGAAGGCACAGTTTCGCTAGTCGCTAGAAAAACCCGTAAATTTGCCTAAAAAGCTTTCTAACAGGTCCTATATCTCATGCAATTCAATATCTAGCATACCTAAATGTTTACCAACATCATACAAGCAATTTTAACACCTTAAACATGGTTTCTAGTCATCAATTCACCAAGAACACATTTTCACATAAAGTAACCTAACTAGCATGGATCTTCACATTGTCATGGCAAGTCACAGAATTTATGTTATGTCTATCATCCCTAAGCATTTAATCAGAAGCATACACAGTTGCATGTAACATTCGGTCATCATTTTAAGCAAAACGCAAAGAGAACATAAGAGGAGTGGTCTTGGGGACTCACGGGTGATCTTCAAGCTTGAATAGATGAAGACTCGGGGCTGGAATCACGATGGTTCGTGTCGTTTTCTTGCTGGTCAGAAGTATCGAGAGAGGGAGAGTGCAGATGTGTGTGTTTTGTGAAGTGCAAGTAAAAGTGAGAAAGTTGGCTTAGAATTTCTATATGTAGGGTGCCAGTTTCGCCAGCAGTGTCGCTGGTAGTTTCGCTGGCAGTTTCGCCGGCAACGCGAAACTGGTCCAGCAGACCAAGTGCCTTGGCTACCGGGCGAAACTGTAGTTTCGATCGGTAGTTTCGCTGACTACCAAAAATGGGTCAATTTTTCATTCTAAGTAAGATAAGCACGATTTCTCGATAAATCACATAAATACACAATTAATCAAATAAGCATGTTGCACAACTTCACACAGAGGTAATAAGTAAATAATCATATAACACATATGGTCAGGTTCGGTGATCAACCAAAGGTTGTGAACGTATCCGGTCTAGTTAAGCATTAGTTTACTACTGGTAATGTGATTAACGGAGTTTGTCTAACGGAACTAACGGTATTAACGGAAAAACTTAACAGAGTTAACTTGGGAGGTTACAGTTGTCACAGTCTCCCTATGTTAAGGAATTTTCGTCCCGAAAATTTGCTAGTACCTTGGGTTGATGCGGAGGGTTGGTCGAACAGGTGAGGATACTTTTTTCTCATCTGGTCTTCCCGTTCCCATGTGAACTCTGGTCCACGCTTTGAATGCCATCGGACTTTGACTATTGGGATCTTGCTTCGCTTCAGTACTTTTTCTTCGCGTCCCATTATCTCAACAGGTTGTTCTATGAATCGAAGCTGTTCGTCAACATGGAGCTCCTCGAGTGGAACAATTAGAGTGTCGTCGGCCAGACACTTCCTTAGATTCGAAACGTGAAACACGTTATGTACCCCATCTAGCTCGGGTGGCAAGTCCAAACGATACGCCACCGTTCCAATCTTTTCTGTTATCGGGAAAGGTCCTATGTAGCGAGGGTTCAACTTCCCGCGCTTTCCAAAACGCACCACACCTTTCCAAGGTGAGACCTTTAGCAGTACACGGTCGCCCACTTCAAATTATAACGGCCTCCTACGCTTGTCTGCATAACTCTTTTGTCGATCCCTGGCGGCTTTCATGCGTTCTCTGATTTTCACGATCCTTTCAGTTGTTTCGTACACCATTTCAGGTCCAGTAAGTTGACTATCACCGACTTCAGCCCAACAGACCGGTGATCTACACTTCCGTCCGTAGAGCGCCTCAAAGGGAGCGGCTCCAATACTGGAATGGTAGCTATTGTTGTAGGAGAACTCAACCAGTGCTAGGTGAGCTTCCCAGTTCTTTCCAAAATCTATTACACATGCTCGGAGCATATCCTTGAGAGTCTGGATCGTGCGCTCAGTTTGGCCATCTGTCTGTGGATGGTACGCGGTGCTCATATCCAGGCGAGTACCTAACGCCGATTGTAGTGATCTCCAAAAGTGTGAAGCGAATCTGGGGTCTCGATCGGAGATAATTGACACGGGCACTCCGTGGTAGCTTGACGATCTCGTCAATGTAGATTTGTGTCAACTTGTCAGTCTTGTCATTTTCCTTGAGGGCTATGAAATGAGCGGATTTCGTTAGCCTATCCACCACAACCCAAATCATGTCATTTCCACGAGGTGTACGGGGCAGTCCCGTGATGAAGTCCATGGATATTTCCTCCCATTTCCATTCAGGGATTGTTGGTTGCTGCAATAATCCTGGAGGCTTACGATGTTCTGCTTTGACTTTAGAGCATGTTAAACACTTACTGACGTATGTAGCAATGTCGGCTTTCATCTTTGGCCACCAATATAATCCTTTTAGGTCTTGGTACATTTTATCCGAACCAGGATGGATCGAATATCGAGACTTGTGGGCTTCGTCCATCACCAGCTCTCGAAGGTTTCCGTGAAGAGGTATCCAAACACGATCCTTATAATAACGTATTTCGTCAGACTTAACTTCCGATGTTCCATCCACACCGTGCAAGGATTCTGCTTCGAAATTTCCCTCCTTCAAAGCTTCTTTCTGAGCGTCCCGAATTCTATCCGGTAACCCAGCATGGATCGTGAGTTGTAAAGCTCGAACCCTTCTAGGTTTTGCATGTTCTTTTCTGCTCAGTGCGTCGGCCACAACGTTGGCCTTGCCTGGGTGGTACTTTATCGCCAATTCGTAGTCGTTAAGCACCTCGATCCACCTACGCTGTCTCATGTTGAGATCTTTCTGTCCCATAATATGCTGGAGGCTCTTATGATCAGTGAATATCGTGCATTTGGTACCGTATAGGTAATGTCTCCAAAACTTTAAGGCGAATACGACAGCTCCTAACTCCAGGTCATGCGTCGTGTAATTCTTTTCGTGAGACTTTAGCTGCCTTGACCCGTAAGCGATGACTTTACCTCTTTGCATCAGGACACATCCGAGTCCTTGGAGAGAGGCGTCACAATAGACCTCGAAGTCGTCAACACCATCTGGTAGGGATAATACAGGCGCAGTACAAAGTTTTTCCTTCAAGGTCTGAAAAGCTGTTTCTTCTTTCTCACCCCATCGGTACTGAACGCCTTTATGCGTAAGAGCGGTTAGCGGTTGAGCTATCCGAGAGAATCCCTCAATAAAACGACGGTAGTAACCCGCTAACCCTAGAAATTGCCGAATTTCTGTTGGTGCTCGTGGTGTAGACCAATTTTTAATTGCCTCTACTTTGGATGGGTCAACATGAATACCTTGCTCGTTGACGATATGGCCCAGAAATTGAACTTCTCGGATCCAAAAGTCACATTTGGAGAATTTGGCGTAGAGTTGTTCCTTCCTTAACAATTCTAATACTAACCGCAGGTGTTGCTCGTGTTCTTCTTTCGTCCTTGAGTAAACGAGTATGTCGTCGATGAAAACAATTACGAACTGATCAAGGTAAGGTTTGCACACGCGGTTCATGAGGTCCATGAACACCGCCGGTGCATTTGTTAAGCCGAAGGGCATGACTAGGAATTCGTAATGACCGTAGCGCGTTCTGAAAGCCGTTTTTGAAATGTCTTGCTCGCGAACCCTAAGCTGATGGTATCCGGACCTTAAGTCGATTTTTGAGAAGTAACTGGATCCTTGTAACTGGTCAAAGAGGTTGTCGATCCGAGGAAGAGGATATCGGTTCTTGATAGTGACCTTGTTGAGCTCGCGGTAATCTATGCACATCCGGAACGTCCCGTCTTTCTTTTTGACGAATAGAACTGGCGCGCTCCATGGCGATGAGCTAGGCCTGATAAAACCTTTATCTAACAGTTCCTGCAGTTGAGTGGATAACTCGTGTAATTCGTTCACCGCCAGACGATACGGATCTCGGGCAACCGGAGCTGCACCTGGAACAAGATCGATCCCGAATTCCACTTGCCGGTGAGGAGGTAGACCGGGTAATTCTTCTGGGAATACATCGGAGAAATCGCGAACTATCGGAAAATCTTCAATTTTCTTCTCTACGAGGTTTGGATCCGTAACCGTTGCCAGAACGGCCATGTGCCCTTTGTGAAGATACTTCTGTGCCTTGAGGTATGATATGATTCCGGAGACAGTGCCTCCCTTTTCTCCCTGAATCGAGAGTACTTCTCCGTTTGCGATGGGTAAGCGTATGACTTTCTCTTGGCAGACGAGTTCGGCGCGTTGCGAGGACAGCCAATCCATACCAATTATCACGTCAAAACTACCGATTGTAAAGGGCATCAAATCTATATTGAACTTATGACCTGAGAGTTCTAGAGTACAATCCTTGACTATATGCGTTGCATCAACAAGTTTACCGTTAGCTAATTCGACAGTGTACTTAGCTCCTAGGGTTTCTGTCTTGGCCTTTATCAATTTGCAGAACTTAGTTGAAATGAAACTTTTCTCGGCACCCGAATCAAATAAAACATTCGCAAAATAGTTGTTGAGGAGAAACTTACCAGTAATCACATTGGCGTCTTCCCTAGCTTCGCCGGAACCCATGACGAAAGCTCGTCCGCGGCCGCCATTTCCTCCGTTTCCATTACCACCACCATTATTGTTGTTGTTATTGTGGTTGTTGTGGTTGTTGTTGTCGTTTCCACCTCTCTTCAGCTGGGGGCAGTCTTTCTTTAAGTGCCCAGGTTTTCCGCACTCGAAACACCCTCGGGGGCCTTCATTGTTCTGCTTGGGTTTATTCAGCATGTCACCCCAGCAATTCTTGGCAACATGCCCAATTTTGCCACATCGCTCACATACTGGTCGCTTACAGTCACCATTATGGTGTGTGCTACACCTGTTACAGTAGGGTGACTTTCCCCTGTACCTGCTGGCGCCCTGCCCACTGCTACCTTGTCGGCCTTGGTTATCACCTCCACCGTTGTTACCATAACCCCCTTTGGAGTTATCAAACTTCCTGTTCTGATTCTGAGAGTTTGAAGACCTCCCAGAGTTGTTGCCAGAATTCGTGAGGTTGCTTGGTTCCTCGTCTCTCTGCCTTTTCCCATCTAGGGCAGCTTTTGGAGTTTTTCTTGGTGGCAAAATCCCTTGGGCCACTGCCTGGTCTGTCAATTTGTGTGCCAACCGAATTGCCTGTCGCACATAAGTGGGATTAGAAGCAGTCACCATCCCCTTGATCTGTGGAACCAGTCCTTCCACATACAGCTCGATTCGTTTATACTCAGCATCCACCATCGTAGGACAGAGTCGAGAATAGGATTGGTAATGGGTGGTGTACTCCTCTATCTCCGAGCCCACCATTTTGGACTTCCCGAATTCGACCTCCAGTCTTCGGACTTGATCACGAGGACAATACTCCTCCATGATCGCTTCCCTGAATTCTTGCCAGGTCATGGCGTTTGCCTCATTTAGTCCCAATATCTGAATCTGAGCATTCCACCAGGTTAATGCGGAATCCTCAAGTGTACCTGTAGCATACTTCACCTTATCCCCGTCCGGGCAGTTACACATTAGAAACACCTTTTCTGACTTTTCAAGCCACCTAAGTAGACCCACAGCACCTTCGTCACCCTTGAATACCATTGGCTTGCATTCCATGTAGGCTTTGAATGAACATTGAGGCGGTTGACCTTGGAAATGTTGCTGAGCGGCTGCTAGGGCTGCTGCAACCCCTTGATTGATCATGTTCTGAACCTGTGCAGCAGTGAAGGTTCCTGGGTTGGCTTCGGGATCTCTCCGCGGAGGCATGATTTCTAGCAAATCAATGCAAAACCTCCAAAGGTTAGTATACCCAATACTAGAAAGTCGTTAAGTTCCGTTAAGTGTTGCATACCAGTACAAATTACATAAAACATTCATTTACATGAACAGCACATTTTAAGTTTGCTAAGGCTATACTTAGAGAAATTTATTCTAAGCTGGGGATCATCTTCGGCAGGCGGGACAGTACTTTGCGGAATGGGTTGTAACCAAAGTTTTTCAAAAACAGTTACAGTTCAGAAATTCTTACTTTTTAAAATGTTCTGGTTCGCTGTAACCAAGGGCTCCGATACCAATCTGTCACACCCCCAATTTCCACCTAACGGAGTATAACCGCGTGGGGGCATGATCCAGACCAGGATCCCAGACTTCAGTTACAACCAAACCATAACAGAGTTTATGAGTTAACATAATGGTTAAGATAACAGTTCACAATAAAAAGGTTTAACAATTCATAATAAAAAAAGTTTAACCGTTCAGCGGAAGCATAATAAGAGTTTACAATTTGGTTTTCAAAAGGGTGAAACATAGATCTAAAAACGTAATTTCCAAGAGAGATAAGTCATGTGTACTGCCGCCGACTCTGCCGTCCGTGATCCAACTAGCGACCTGAAAAGTATACAACAATCAAGTGTCAGCCAGGCTGGTGAGTTCACTAAGGCGGTCTACCCGTCACAGGTAGACCTAATGTTTATGAATAAAGACAGGTAAAACACAATCTATATCATAGGACCAGTAAAATTCCATATCGTAGGTAGCTAGCCTATAGTTATGTACACCTGAATTGTTCGTAACCGAAGCTGACAATGTTTTGATAGGGAATACCTATGAACCTTGCCTTCCCGTGTCTTGAAGGATCACGGAGGGTAGGCTAACATTGGTCTCAGTCCGACCGCCAGTCAGGAGGGTGCATCCTGTGCACCGCTGAGCGGGGGTGTCAATCCCCAGTAGTACTACTCAATATTACCTTGCTACAGTATATTAACGGCTCGAATGTAAGGACTTTTTAATAAATAAGTTCAATTCAGTGTCACATATGATATTATGTCGGAAATTTACCCAGTAAGAAAACACCTTACCGTTTGGGTCACCATCCTTACCGGATGTAACCACTTGCGCGTTATCGTCCCTGAACGGACATAACAATAATGTAAATGAACTCACCTTAGGTTGCTCGGCTTACTTCAATAAATCCTGTTATGATTGCTAACGAAAACCTATTAATCACGTTAAGGTTTTAGGTGTTAGGTTGTTTAAACTTTCAGCTACGCCGCTATGATCATAACACTAGCACGTTGAAAGAATATAACACGACACAACGACACACGACACCGATGGTTGATCATACACGAGGGTTCATATACATCAGAAGTCAAGCATGTATCATCATAGCAAAATCACACAAGTCATGGCATAACATTCAAGTAAATTTCACAAGTTTGGATTCTGGTCACAATTTCGCTAGCAGTTTCGCTAGACAGTTTCGCTGTGTGCACGGGCAGCACTTTCGCTAGGCAATACCCGGTGACACAGTTTCGCTAGGCTAGTTTCGCTCGAAACTGTTGGCACAGTTTCGCTAGCCTAGTTTCGCCCGAAACTGGTTTGAACTTTCGTTCAGGGAATTTCGCTCGGACAGGTCTGGTCAGTTTACCCGGCGACACTATAGTTTCGCTGGCCTAGTTTCGCTAGAGGGAGATAGGCATAATTTCGCTGCTTAATTTCGCCGGATGAAGGCACAGTTTCGCTAGTCGCTAGAAAAACCCGTAAATTTGCCTAAAAAGCTTTCTAACAGGTCCTATATCTCATGCAATTCAATATCTAGCATACCTAAACGTTTACCAACATCATACAAGCAATTTTAACACCTTAAACATGGTTTCTAGTCATCAATTCACCAAGAACACATTTTCACATAAAGTAACCTAACTAGCATGGATCTTCACATTGTCATGGCAAGTCACAGAATTTATGTTATGTCTATCATCCCTAAGCATTTAATCAGAAGCATACACAGTTGCATGTAACATTCGGTCATCATTTTAAGCAAAACGCAAAGAGAACATAAGAGGAGTGGTCTTGGGGACTCACGGGTGATCTTCAAGCTTGAATAGATGAAGACTCGGGGCTGGAATCACGATGGTTCGTGTCGTTTTCTTGCTGGTCAGAAGTCTCGAGAGAGGGAGAGTGCAGATGTGTGTGTTTTGTGAAGTGCAAGTAAAAGTGAGAAAGTTGGCTTAGAATTTCTATATGTAGGGTGCCAGTTTCGCCAGCAGTGTCGCTGGTAGTTTCGCTGGCAGTTTCGCCGGCAACGCGAAACTGGTCCAGCAGACCAAGTGCCTTGGCTACCGGGCGAAACTGTAGTTTCGCTCGGTAGTTTCGCTGACTACCAAAAATGGGTCAATTTTTCATTCTAAGTAAGATAAGCATGATTTCTCGATAAATCACATAAATACACAATTAATCAAATAAGCATGTTGCACAACTTCACACAGAGGTAATAAGTAAATAATCATATAACACATATGGTCAAGTTCGGTGATCAACCAAAGGTTGTGAACGTATCCGGTCTAGTTAAGCATTAGTTTACTACTGGTAATGTGATTAACGGAGTTTGTCTAACGGAACTAACGGTATTAACGGAAAAACTTAACGGAGTTAACTTGGGAGGTTACAGTTGTCACAGAGGTACCCAGGAACAGAGCACGAGCTCCACAAGTGAATGTTGCACCACAAGGAAGAAGAGCTTCCCCCCAAGAGGAGTTCCACAATTCAACAATGGGGGAGCTCGTCTTCAAATGGAAGGAGGAGTCCCACGATTGGTAGAAAACCCACCGGTTCAGGGAGTGGCTAGTCATTTTAAGCCAATAGTTGTTCCAAGTGCATCACCAGTTGTCACACCAATTGGGGACAATCGAAGAGCATTTGAAGTCCGACCTCAATATTTGAACCATTTGCCGGAGTTTTATGGCAAAAGATCCGAAGAGCCATATCATCACATTCATAGCTTTGAGTCCGCTTGCATACCCATTGGAGCCACGAGGTTCACACAGGATGATGTCAAGCTAATGCTCTTCTCATATACCCTCAAAGATCGAGCAAGGAGATGGTTCGAGAGTCTCACACCCAATAGCATCTATACTTGGGTGCAATTGCAAGAAGCGTTCCTTGAAGAGTACTATCCGATGAGCAAAACCAGTGAGGTCAAGGAAGAGATCCGATCTTTCCAACAACACACCGGAGAACCATTTCACGAGGCCTTCACTCGGTTCAAGGACATGTTGCGTAAGTGCCCACATCATAGAATCGACACTTGGGATCTCATTAAAGCATTCTATGACGGCCTCCTTCCAGAGGATGTTCGAGATTTGAACTCCATCAGCAATGGCACCTTTTTGACCAACACGGAAGAGGTAGATTGGGGGCACATTGAAAGACTGAGTGCCACCTCCAAGCGACTAGCTCAAAATGGAAGACGATCGAGATCCGCTTCGGTCAAATCGGTCGACTATGAGGCGTAGGAAAGGATAGAGAAGCTACGTCAACAGAACCTCCTTTTGGAGAAACACGTAGCAAACATGAAGTTGGGGGGAGCACTAGAAGAAGTGAAGGCAAGTGCACAATTTCCTGTGTGCACGGGTTGTGGCGAATTGGGCCATCTAGTTGATGCATGTTCTATCGGGGTTCAACAAAGTGAAGATGTCAATTATGTGCAAGGGGCCATGAACTCCAACACTTACCATCCTAACCTTCGCAATCATCCAAACTTCAGGTATGGTAATGCAAATAATCAATTGAATCCTAATTTTCAAAAATCTAATGTGCAGGGTGGAACTCCAACGCAATATCAAGGCCGGACATCCGGGTATAATCAAGGGGGCTACCAACGGAACACCTACACTCAAGGTGGAAATCCGCCCCAAAGGAGCTACCAACAAGCTCAACCGGCACCAGACGATGGGATGCGAGCTCAGTTTGCCGCCTTGATGGCGAAAGTGGACTTAATTGCAGATAAAGTTCAAGGGTTTGATCGGAAGTTCGAGATCCAAGACAAAGCGATGGGAGCCATGCAGAAACAAATTGGTCAACTTGCAGCTGAAAGTTCCAGAAGACATCCGGGACAATTACCTAGTGACACCGACATCAACCCGCAACATCAAGCCTCCACCTCGGGTGCGAAAAATGTTCGAGGGGTACCGATTAGTGCAATAAATACTTTGGAGGATGGTGAAGAAACCGAAGGTGAGGATGAGTTCGAGGAATTAAAAACGCCATACATTCCGGTGCAAATTAGAGATTTTAAAACCAACAAGGCGTTGTTGGATTTTGGTGCATCGGTCAGTGTTTTACCCAGCAGCGTTGTTGATGAGTATGAGTTAGGAGACTTGCAAGAAGTGAAAACAAAAGTGGTGTTTGCGGATGGGTCGACAAAGAGACCGCGAGGTATGTTGACGGGGCTAGCGGTGAAAGTTGGTGATTTCTATTTTCCCGAGGATTTTCTAGTTGTCGATTATGAAGAAACGGGACACCAACCGAAAGTGATTTTGGGGCGACCATTCCTTGCGACTGCGAACACGCAAATCGATTGTAGAACCAACACATGCACCATGAAATTTGGTAACCGTTTATTGCATTTAAATTTATTTAATTCTAATTTTAATTATTCGGTTATTAAATCTATTCCAAAACTTTTTACTACTAATGAGTGTCCTCCTTGTGGTAACGAGGAGGATACAACGAAAGGTGGTGTTGTGTTTGACAGGGGTGAAGAAAAGGAAGTGGTTGATTTCAAGTGTGGGGATACCGATGACCCGGTAAGTGTGATTGCATCGGTTGAGCAGAAGGATGTAAGACACGGTCACAAAGCGAAGGAGAAGGCATCTAAGTCCACCAAACAGACAAGTTATAACGTGAAGCATAATCAAACTAATTTGGATGGTCGAGGGTCGGTGAAGATTAAAGTTTCGCATGAAAGTGATGAGGGTGGAGGGATTCACGACAAAAAGTGGAAGTGTATTAAAAATCCTTTCACTGAGTTTAAGCGTGAAGCTAGGCATGTGTTCCAGCCTCCATAATGAAGAGTAGTACCGTCTGGCTGAAGACGTTAAACTTAGCGCTGACTGGGAGGCAACCCAGAGGTAAGTGTGTCTTTTGGTTTGTTTTTTAGTTTTTGGTGTTTTTGTGTTTTTCAGGGATTTGGATCGGTTTTGGGTAGTGAAATTGAGCAAGGACGAGGTTTCAGGTACGTCAATTTTATAAATATGTTGGAACTTGGGCTGAAAAAGAAGGAAAAAATTAATTTTCTGTGAATACCGTCCCTCGCGACACGCGAGGGAGGTGGAGGTAGTCATCGCGACACGCGACGGCTTCAGCTGCCGGATATTTTTTGCTTTCTTTTGTTGCTCGAATCCGGTACGTTTCCTATTTATATTTAATTTTGTTTGTTTTGTTTTATTTCTTATTTATTTTTGTTGTTCTTTTTAACACATTGAGGACAATGTGTCACTCAAGTGTGGGGAGGGGAATAACACATATCCGTGTGTTTATTTTTTGTGTGTTTAAAAAAAAAATCCAAAAAAATTAAAAAAAAAATTTGAAAAAATTGAAAAATGTCTTTGGAATTACTTGCAAAATCATGGAAAATGATAGAAAAATCGGGAATCAGTTTTCAAAAATAAAAAATAAAGAAAGAAATGGGAAAAGTGGTAGAAAATGAGAGAATGGAAAGTATGACTAGTCTGTGATGTGTCGGTAGGCCCAACTGACCTAGGAATAGCTTAAACTGCCCATTGTGTTTATTGTTGTATAAATATGTAATTAAATCGGTCTGCTAGTGGGTTCTCATTTTAGGGGTGACGGGGATATTGAAACTGATGATTAGGAGGAAAGAGACCACTTTAGGTTAGAAACTCTTATGTCCTTAGAATAACCTGGCACGTTATGATCTTTTTGCGAAAGCAAATCCGAGAAATAACGGCGCCCCATTTTTCCACAATTGAGCATATTAGGTAATAAGCGGTTAATAATTTTAGAGTGAAGGGGCAAAATACTCACGTACAATTTTGGGGATAGCATCTCGCAAAAGAGTACCTCTGATGATGTTCTGGATCTCGCGGGCAAAATACTCACGTATGATTTCGGGGGTAAGACCTTGTGAAAAAGTACCTCTGATGATGTCCGTTGGTAATCATAGTTAAAATTAACCAATTATAAAAAAAAAATGAAAAAATGATGAAATGAAAAAAAAAGAGAAAAGAGAAAAAAAAAAGAGAAAAGAGAAAAAAAAAAAAAAAATAGTTGATTAGAGGAATAAATGCTCAAAAACTTCACTTATCCATCTAATTCACTATTCTTTGGACATCTGAGTATCTGATTTAAGGGAGGTTGGGAAATATCTATAAATGTTATCTTAAATACCCTTTACTTTGACTGACTTTGAGTCGGGAGTAGATTGAACTTGAACTTTCTGAATGTGGGACACATAGGCAGACTGATAAATCTATTCGGTAATTATAAACACTTTGGGGGCGAAACAAAAGGTCAGTGGTTGGGTTTAGTCGGACCGAAATACTGGCAATTGCAGTTAGCTCATGTGATTACATTAAGGTTTGTGGAATTGAATTGGTGGATGAAATTAAAAGGTTAAATGATTATGAGATTGATTTCCTGATTATGATTCCGTGGCAGTTTTTCCGGGACGGAAAAAGATAAGTGTGGGGATGTGATGTGTTAGTAATTTATAGTGTGTTAATGTCGTTAATTCCCTGTTTTTATGGTTTACATTTAGTTGGGAACGCATCACTTTGCGTAGTTTTGTTTGTTTCAGGTTTGTGCGTTAACGTGACAAATGCGATCGGATTGAAGTGTTAAAAGATTAGAAGAATTCTGGTCTCAAGGTCAGATCGTGTCGCGAGGGTTGAGCCTTGCTCCTCGCGACACGACGCGTGTTAAGAAGAGGAGCCCGACTATTTTGGCGAGATCGTGGCGCGAAGCTTAGAAGTTGTGACTGTCGCGACACGCGACGGGTGCAATGTCGGCCAAAAATTAGGGTTTGGCTATTTAAGCCAATGTGATGCCATTCATTCGTTTCTTCTGCTCTCTTGGACGATTCTGGGCGATTATCTACGATTTCCAGGCAAGTTCCAACCATCCGGTGAAGGTTTTCAAGCATTCCACAAGTTTCCAATGGCGTTTTCTTTGATTTCCGTACTTTCGATTTCTGTTATGTCTGGCTAATTCCATTGTAATCACTTTGAGTGAAGGTTAGTGGTTTACTGATTTCAAACTAGGGTTTTTGACATTAGATGAATTCTTGACTTGTGACAATCATTAATTCAGTGTTTGTTTGTTTGACTTGTTTGATTGATTGATGTGTTTGTACCCCCCGCTCCCGGACTACCTTAACTGCATAGCTCTAGGACTATACTAAGTACATTCATATTAACCAATTGGGTAGGTTGAGTAGATATTGGCACAATCATGTCTATGTGGTTTCTAGGTTAAATTCCCGAAGTGCAAATCAGTAAATTCACGAAACCGGATCTTAAAGTGGTTACCTTTAATTCACATAAGTTTAAGTCAATCAATTGTTAGTGTTAGTTTAGTGACATTAAGTTAGTTACAAATCATAAATCAATTTCAACAGCTAAGAGGCAATTTCCAATTTTCTGCAATTTAAGTTTAAGTAATTTAGGTTAATTTAGTTCGTAATTTAGTCAATTAACAAGTGACCATTAATTCCCTTGGTTCGATACCCTAGCTTACCACTACTGCAAATCTTAATTAGGTTGGGGATTTGTAACGGTCTGACAAACCGTTATCAGTTTGAAACATGGGGAGACCTGTGGTGCCCAATACTTTGATCCATTTGGACTTTGATAAAGGGATGAAACATGTGTTCCTGTAAAAAAAATGATGGAATGGAATTATGCATTAAATGAAAAATATGATAGACTTGTCATTAAATATAATGTTATGCAAAAATATGAAACATGTGTTCTAGGCCACGTGTGTTTAAAATTCATATATTAGTATAAATCATCCATCATCTGTAACATGTTGAAAAATAACTTATAAAAAACTATAAACATCATGAAAAATAAAATAAAAAAGTGGATAAATAAAAGGTTAGGTGAAGAATGTATAATTCTGTTAATGTAAAAAAGCATAAAGATGTAAACATAAAAATATATCTGTGATCTTATCTAAACAAAAACATAAAATCATATCTTCTAAAATGTAAACGTATACATGTACTTGAAAATGGGTTCTTACACAAAAAGATATCTGGGTAAACAAAAACAGAACAGTGTTTCTATAAAAAAAATGCAAAGATGGCTTTTCAAATAACTTTTTAGAGAAACACAATAAGAGATCTGTGTACACATTAGTAACTTGTTAAGAAACATAAATATGCAAAGATGGCTTTTCAATTACAGAACAGTGGTCCTATAAAAAATATATCTACGATCTTATGTAAACAAAAAGATATCCGTGTACACATTAATAACTTGTTAAAAGAAACAAAAAAAGAGATCTGTGTACCAAAGCATTAACAGGACAATAGATGCTAAACAGATAAAAAAAACATACAAAAAGTACTAATTTTCCTGAAAAAATACTAATTTTCCTGAAAAAAATACTAATTTTCCTGAAAAAATACCTTGTTTGTCCATTCCAACATAGTTTAACGGATGGTTGATCATCAGATGATCCATGGTTTCATCTATATCGGCGTGATAATCCTCTTCTTGAACAACTAGATTTGATGTTACGATTTGCATGTCACCGATATCTGGAGGATGGTCACCGCCTCCCATTAATTTCAGTCGGAAATTGGGGGATTTTTTAGTAAGAAAATCGAAAAACAAATCTGAGGAAAGGATTTCTTGGAGAAAGTTAGGGTTTGTTAGGCTTATTATAGGAAAAGGATGAAGGTGATGGAGGTTTGGTGAGATAGATGAGACATAAAGGGGAGGGAGAAGTACAATATTGGGAGGCTCGATGTAAGTACTAGGTTATACAGTGATTCTCTTGTTTTGCAGGGTGCCGTCGGTAAGGGTTCAAGAAAGTAAACGGTGGGAGAGGGTGGGTGTGGGGGAAAATACGAAATTACCCTTCAGTGTAGAAATTGAATCACTGCCACTTGTAGGAAGGGGATTGGTGAGATGGGGTTATTTGGTTAATGCTATAGGAAGGGGTTAGTAATTGTTCCCAATCCTATATATATATATATATATATATAAAATCCTTCTCCCCCATACCATTTTCACCATCCCAACTTCTTTTCTATTAATATTTCCTCTCCTCTACCTCTTTTTTGTAAAAAAAAAACTACATCTTCTCTTCACCTTCTTCGTCCTCATCTTCCGAAAGTGATTTCGAACAACAAGGCGTCGAGTTATTCGTTTCTTCGGTTAGATTCGTTGTGAAGTTCGTCATTCATGAAGATTGATGTGCTCGAAACGGTACTAAAAACACTAAATAAATGAACGAAAACCTAGACCTAGACACACCTAATTTTACCGAAATAACCTAAACCGAACCGAACCCTAAGGCAGTGAACCTGTTGGATTATAGCAAAGCAAAGGCAAGACCGGAATATCGAACCTAGGACACTCTAAAGACAAAGATTTAACCTAGACCTAGAAATCGGAAATACTGAGGATTTTGGGTTTTGATTTGAATTTGAGATTTGATTTAACTAACTAACGCAACTAACAAACAGACAGCAGGAAAACTCAGGAAACAATCAGATACGAGAAAGACACCACCTAGACCTAGAATCCCAACCAACACCTACAACTTCATCTGGCTATGATAACTCTGATGGCAGCTAATTCACCTTTTAAGTCCTTCTTAGCAAATGTTCCTAACGTTCGAACAGGAGTTCACCTTGTGGGTACATCCAACCTCAACTAGACCTAACCACCCTCGAAACAATCTAATGCACCTTAAGCTAGCAGGAACTACCACTAATCAACACAACTGACACGGAATAGCAAGCTAACTAATTTCCTAGGGCATCCCTCTCCCGATGGCGATGCGATCCTAATCCACTAGTCAACCCAACTACCCGACCTAGCTATCACCTTCCGGCTTGTCTAACTAGAGCAGCTCACAAGACTCAGGGAATTCACCAAAATACTAAACTATGAAAATCAAGATAGATAATCAAATCAATCGCAAACACACAGTCACGCAACCGATTACCCAACCCAAACCGAAAGACATTCGCAAGTTAAGCAGCTTAGTACATCAATTTAAACCCTAACTCTTGTGATCATATGCATACAATTATATCAACAATGGAATTGAATAGAAACATAACATCAATCAAGTCATCAAAAGCCAAACAAAGTCATAGATACTAATCGTTCATCCAAACGGTCTAGGCGGTGAAAACGCCTAGCCTACAATCATGTTCATAGCAGAATAACAAATAAAGTTTGAATCTTTTGCAGTAAACATAACTGAGACTAAGAATTTAAAACAAGAATCGAAGAAACCGGATGATATGATGATGATTTGAAGATCGATTGTTGATCCCTCGATGATTCTCCTTGTTCCCAGCTCTCTCTTGTCTCTCCAAGTCGCCTGGAATCGCCCCTTTGCCGTCTGGAAGTCGAGAGATACGAATTGAAACCCTTAAAGTTGTTTTTATATCGAGTAAGCAATGTTTCCGGGTTTTTAGGCAGCAAGCGTATCGCTTGCTGCCATTTTCTCTTCATGCGATACGCTTGGTCCCCAAATCGCGACAAAATAGTCGGTCAAACCGACTTAAAGCCCCTATTGACTTTTCTTCCACGCGCGTATCGCATGCAAACTGCTCCCCACCAGGCGATACGCCTGGTGCTCTTTCTTCAGCACTTCTTCTTTTTCTTGTCACTTTATTCAAACTTTTCACTTAGCCTCGGAAATTCACACAAGACCTGCAAAACTTGTAAAATCATAAATAACTGACTCAAAGACACAAATTAACTAAAAACAGATGAAACTGATAAAAACCGACTCAATTAGACTCAAACACATAACCAAAGACATATGAAAACAGGATGTGTTTGCAACACATCAAACATCCCCACACTGACTCTTTTTACGTCCTCGAAAAATACTGCAATGGAATCATAACCAGGAAATTGACTTCTAAACATTTAACATTTCAGATTTAACAGTCCACCAAAACAATTCCACAAACCATAATGTAATAACATACTAACTATGATTGCCGATATTTCTATCCGACTAAACCCAACCACCAACCTTTTCTTTCGCCCCCATGTGTTTATAAAATTACCAGATATAAAGTTCAGCTGCCTATGGATCCCACTAAAGAAAGGTCAAGTTCAACCTACTACTGAATCTTATTAAGTCAAAGCAAAAGGGTAATAAAAATTTAAATTTGATATTTTCTCCAACCCCCCTTAAAAGCAGATACTAGGATGTCCAAGGAATAACTATTAATTGGAATGCAACTTGAGCATTTATTCACTAACTTATCATCATTTTTTTTCTCTCATTTTTTTTTTCCATTTTTTCTTTCATTTTTTTTAAACTACTCTAATTGGTCACTTTTACCTAACTTACCAACGGACATCATCAGAGGTACTCTTTCACAAGGTCTTACCCCCGAAATCATACATGAGTATTCTGCCCGCAAGATCCAGAACATCATCAGAGGCACTCTGCTGCAGGATACTATCCTCAGTTCGTACATGAGTATTTTGCTCATTCACTCTAATTCATTAACCAAATTATTAACTACATGCTCATTGAAATTCTAAGGACATAAGAGTATCTAGCCTAAAGGGGTCTCTTTCCTCCTAATCATCAGATTCAGAATTCCTATCACTCCTAAAATGGGAACCCACTAGCAGACTGATTAGCATATTTATACAACAATAAACACATAGGCTATTTAAGCTACTCCTAGGTCAGCTGGGCCTACCGACACATCATAGATTAATCATGTTTTCCATTCAACCAAACTTTACCATAATTTCCAATTTAATCATAAGTTATCAATTAAGCACAAAATAGACAATCAACTCCCAGTTTCCTATCATTTTCCATTTAAATTGCAGCCAGAATCTTGGACATTTTTGAACAATTTTTCAAATTTTTTCAAATTTTTTTTTTAAAAATTTATGACTCAATAAACACACCAAAAATAAAAGACTCAAAACTCAATACGAAAGTATCCCATCCCCACACTTGAATTACACATTGCCCTCAATGTGGAATGGAACAAAAATAAAGCAGAAATAAAAATAAACACACTGAAAATAAAAATAAAAATAAATAAATAAAACAAGTTGAAACGTGTTCACCTCCTCCAGAGATTCAGCACATCAGCCGCCAACAAACCACCATAAATCCGGTAAACAGAAATAAAAATTGAAAATTGAAAATTGAAGATTTTTCTGACTTACCTCCTCCAGGCGTATTGCCTATAACCGGCCAACCTCCAGGCGATACGCATGGAGCTGCAAACATCCGACCTCTTCTAAACCTGCAGGCGTATCGCTTACCAAGACCCACCTACCATGCGATACGCCTTGAGCCAAATTTCCAGGGATCTTCAGATTTAAGACCCCAAAAATATTCTATCTCTTTTTGCTCATACCAGCTCCATAGTCGAAAAACTCAGTCCAGAACTGCAAATTTGGCCTGCAAATCCACCATGCCATATCTCGAATCTCCAAAATAACCTGCGAACACTAAAAACACAAAACCAAAAGACGCAAAATGCATGAAAACTAAAAATTGTAGAAATTAAAAGACACAAATACAAAATATACAACCCAGGAACTTATCATTCAGCACAAAACAGAAACACAACCTCCCAAAACATCCGGAGGCTTAGATTTCATATCTTTGACTACAAAACTACCGGTTTGCACCCGGTTCCTATCAGCACAACTACCAGTTAACCTCTTCAACCATAAAGCAACCAACTTTAACAAATGGAACCGTTGTTCAACCTTCCAATGCTTGAACCTACCCGGAATAACCCGAAGTCTACCCAGAAACCCCAAAGATGGGTCACTCTCACTAACAACCATAACTAACCTCCCCACACTTGGACTTAGCACAATCCTATCATCCAACTCCCCTATATCACCAAGTGTGGCTCTTCTACACCCATTCTCAACTACCAACAATTCTCTAACCACTGAGCTCATCACCGGGTTCTACTAACGGGTCAAAATGTTCATTTTCGTCAACTTATCTCATCTAACCCCACTGGATCTTCCCCACACTCATCCTCAACTACCGCATCACCCTCCAACCTATTCCCAACTACCAAATCTTCACCTGTGACATAAATAACACAACTATCCACCATAGACATAAAAGATCCTATAAAGTATACGGACTCGTTGTTCTTGTCACTCGACTTACCAACCTTAAATTCAACCGACTCATTATCTACCCTCAAAGTAATGGTACCCGCATAAACATCAACTAAAGCTTGGGCAGTCCTAAGGAAAGGTCTACCTAAAATCAACGGGCATCTCTCATCATAGTCACTGTCCAAAACAACAAAGTCAATAGGGAACAAAAATTTGTCTATCTTCACTAGACACATTCTCCACTATCCCTTTGGGTATAACCACCGACCTATCAGCTAAGGAAAGGGTCATCCTAGTCGGTGCTAACTCTCCTAATCCTAGGTGCATAAAAACATAATAAGGCATCACATTAATACTAGCACCTAAATCAGCTAAAGCAAGAGTCACAGAAGAGCTACCAAAAATACAAGGTATAGTAAAAGTACCAGGATCAGTCAATTTCTCAGGTAACCTATTCTGGACTACAGCAGAACAGTTAGCATCAAGAGTAACATCAGATAAAGCTTCTAATTTCTTCTTATTACTCAACATGTCTTTCAAAAATTTAGCATACTTAGGCATCTGACTCAAAACTTCAGTGAACGGTAAAGTGATCCTAAGTTGCCTAAGAATGTCAAGAAACTGACCATGCTCACACGCATTCTTTTGTTGAATCACGCGTTCAGGGTAAGGCACATGCTTAAGGTCATCCGCTGTGATCGGTTGCGGCGCAAAACGAACTCGTTTCTTCTCTCTCACAGCCTCCCACTTTAGCGACTTCTCTCCTGCTGGTGGTTTTGTCACTTTCTCAACCTCGACGTTCGGTGCGGTACTTGCTGGCGTAACGCTCTCGTGCACCCTCCCGTCAGGCGTCTCCAACTCTATCTCCTCATCGACCGGCTCCTCATCAGCTACCGCCGGTGATGGACTCTGAACAACTCTCCCGCTCCTAGTAGTGATCGCATTGACATTGGCATTGGGGTTTTTATAAGTGCTACCAGAAAACTGACCCCCTCGGGAATTGAGCTCCTTCAGCTGCTTTGCAATATCTCCAACCGACCTCTTCAAATCAAGGAACGAAGCTTGTTGATTCCTTAGTAACGTGTCATGCTCCGCTAGCTTCTTCTGCGTTCCTTCATCTCTTGCCACTATCTGCTGCAGGATCTGGGTCTGGTTCAGCAATAAGCTCTCTGATCTCCTTCAAAACCAGGCCCGTCATCTCCTCCACCATAGTTGTATCCTCGGTGGAAAACCAGGCGGGTTACCTCCCTCTCGCCATCCTGAATTCTGGCCACTCCTCCACCCCGACTGGAAAGAATTACCGAACTGGTTTCGGTTTCCAATGTAGTCTACCTGCTCAGCGGGAGCAAGGGGGCAGTCTCGGGTGTCGTGAGAGCCTCTACACAGCTCACATTTGGCTTTAATATGGAGTTTATTCTAAAGATTTGTAAATATTTTCTAACTCCCTAGATTTCATGGTCTCAGTGCCAATGTGGTGGACACCCCGGGTAGATGTAGAAGGTACGAGTGATCTAGTCGGGGCCAAGGTGGCTCTCCGATCTCCGGGTGTCTGCTGTTCAGCAAGTGCGAAACTCTCGAATAATGATTTGCATTCGTCCACAGTGAGCTTCTCCATCATATGTCCTCCAGCCGAAATGTTGAACTCTTTCTGAACAGAGTATGGAAGTCCATTGTAGAACTTCTCGATGATAGCCCATTCCGTCAACCCGTGTTGCGGACATTTGCTCAAAAGAGTATTAAAACGCTCGTACGCTACAGAATAAGGCTCGTCGGGATCCATACGAAAAGAGTGGATTTCCTCCCGAGTACGCGCAGCCTTTGCTGGAGGATGATACTTCTTCAGGAATTTAGCGGTCAGATCGTCCCAGGTGGCGATCAAATTCGGCGGAAGCGTCTCAAGCCACTCGGCGGCTCGAGACGTAAGGGAGAACGGAAACAACCGCATATAAATGGTGTCGTTCGCGACTCCGGTGAGTCCAAACGTGTTGCAGATACGCGTGAAACGGGAAATATGCGTCGGTGCATCTTCGTCCTCACGTCCATGGAACTGAATGGAGTGCGTCAAAGCGTTGATGACGTGGGACGGAACTTGCCAATTAGCGGTGTTGGCAATATCAGGCTGAGCGATAGCAAACCAGGCATCGGTGACTCCGGCGCTGGCCTGCTCGTGGACGGTGCAACGTGCCGCCATGGATGATAAATCGGGGAATGGAATGGGTTTGGTGTCGCGTGCGATAAGTGTGGAAGAAGAAGATGGTTTAGAGTGGGTGGTGGAAATAATGAACGCCTCTAACTCCGTGCGTAGAAGGCGGAACCGCTCACAAATATCCACGTCGGGATCAGAAAAGGGTGTAAGCTCAGGGGGACCTCGCGAACGGGTGTGTGGCATAAAACAGGACACGACTCAAGAAAATTTAAACGAAAAATAAAACCTAAATATCTAGACCCGAAATTGGAAATCCTAAGACTCTAGACACGGAAAACCGAAAAGACTCAAATTTCCTAACAACGACCTAAGTTAATCTTGCCAATCGCCAAGTGTCCCCGACAACGGCGCCAAAAACTTGATGTGCTCGGAACGGTACTAAAAACACTAAACAAATGAACGAAAACCTAGACCTAGACACACCTAATTTTACCGAAATAACCTAAACCGAACCGAACCCTAAGGCAGTGAACCTGTCGGATTATAGCAAAGCAAAGGCAAGACCGGAATATCGAACCTAGGACACTCTAAAGACAAAGATTTAACCTAGACCTAGAAATCGGAAATACTGAGGATTTTGGGTTTTGATTTGAATTTGAGATTTTATTTAACTAACTAACGCAACTAACAAACGGACAGCAGGAAAACTCAGGAAACAATCAGATACGAGAAAGACACCACCTAGACCTAGAATCCCAACCAACACCTACAACTTCATCTGGCTATGATAACTCTGATGGCAGCTAATTCACCTTTTAAGTCCTTCTTAGCAAATGTTCCTAACGTTCGAACAAGAGTTCACCTTGTGGGTACATCCAACCTCAACTAGACCTAACCACCCTCGAAACAATCTAAGGCACCTTAAGCTAGCAGGAACTACCACTAATCAACACAACTGACACGGAATAGCAAGCTAACTAATTTCCTAGGGCATCCCTCTCCCGATGGCGATGCGATCCTAATCCACTAGTCAACCCAACTACCCGACCTAGCTATCACCTTCCGGCTTGTCTAACTAGAGCAGCTCACAAGACTCAGGGAATTCACCAAAATACTAAACTATGAAAATCAAGATAGATAATCAAATCAATCGCAAACACACAGTCACGCAACCGATTACCCAACCCAAACCGAAAGACATTCGCAAGTTAAGCAGCTTAGTACATCAATTTAAACCCTAACTCTAGTGATCATATGCATACAATTATATCAACAATGGAATTGAATAGAAACATAACATCAATCAAGTCATCAAAAGCCAAACAAAGTCATAGATACTAATCGTTCATCCAAACGGTCTAGGCGGTGAAAACGCCTAGCCTACAATCATGTTCATAGCAGAATAACAAATAAAGTTTGAATCTTTTGCAGTAAACATAACTGAGACTAAGAATTTAAAACAAGAATCGAAGAAACCGGATGATATGATGATGATTTGAAGATCGATTGTTGATCCCTCGATGATTCTCCTTGTTCCCAGCTCTCTCTTGTCTCTCCAAGTCGCATGGAATCGCCCCTTTGCCGTCTGGAAGTCGAGAGATACGAATTGAAACCCTTAAAGTTGTTTTTATATCGAGTAAGCAATGTTTCCGGGTTTTTGGGCAGCAAGCGTATCGCTTGCTGCCATTTTCTCTTCATGCGATACGCTTGGTCCCCAAATCGCGACAAAATAGTCGGTCAAACCGACTTAAAGCCCCTGTTGACTTTTCTTCCACGCGCGTATCGCATGCAAACTGCTCCCCACCAGGCGATACGCCTGGTGCTCTTTCTTCAGCACTTCTTCTTTTTCTTGTCACTTTATTCCAACTTTTCACTTAGCCTCGGAAATTCACACAAGACCTGCAAAACTTGTAAAATCATAAATAACTGACTCAAAGACACAAATTAACTAAAAACAGATGAAACTGATAAAAACTGACTCAATTAGACTCAAACACATAACCAAAGACATATGAAAACAGGATGTGTTTGCAACACATCAAAGATTCATCTTCAAATATTATTAGACGACGAGAACAAATTGTGCGTGATCGGGCTGCAGCGAACACTCTTCTTCTCCAAGATTATTTTAATGAAGATGCAACATACGTGAAGTTTTTTAAGCGTCGATTTCGTATTAAGAAATGGCTCTTTCTCCGGAATACTATAGATTTGGAAGATAATTTTGAATACTTCCAACAAAGATACGACAGGAGGGGTAAACTGGGTTTTACTTGTATTCAAAAGTGTACTTCCGCGATCCGACAACCTGCTTACGGAACTACTAGTGACTCGTGAGGCGAATATCTGAAGACGACGGACAAGACATCCCAGGACACTCTAAACGAGTTTTGTGGAGGTATTTTTTTTATAAATTATTCTTATTTTTTATCTTTAGAAATTATATTTATTAATTCATGTTTTTATATTTATTAATTCATGTTTTTTTTATGTTTATACATGTTTTTATATTTATTAATTCATTTTTTATATTTGTTGATTCATGTGTTTTTATTTATTAAGCTAATAAATAAATTATACATGAACTGGTACTTGAGGAGGAATGTACATGGATTACCCGTGATGCTCGGTAGTATTGATTGTACACACGGGAGTGGAAAAATTGTCCTACTGCATGGCGTGGTCAACACCAACGAGGTGACCATCCATATCCAACAATTATGCTCGAAGTCGTTGCAACACAATATATGTGGGTTTGGCATGTTTTTTTTTTTTATTTTTTTTGTCGCATGTTTAAACAACGATCTAAACGTGTTGGATCAATCACATGTGTTTAACTACATCATAAATGGACACGCACCGCCTTCTTCGTTTACTGCAAACGACACCGACTATGAGCAGGGTTGTTATCTTACTGTTGGGATTTATCCAAAGTTGTCAACATTTGTGAAGTCGTTTACGTGCCCACATCCTACTCATCATAAAAGGTTGTACTACGAAAAACGTCATGAGTCGGCTAGAAAGGACGTGGAACGAACATTTTCTAGGTTGAAAGGGAAATGGCATATGATTGGCAATCCTGCCGTATTTGGCATAAGGATAAAATCCGGGAAGCCATGTATGCGGTTATAATCTTGCACAACATGGTTTTGAAGGATGACGGGAAAGCTAAACGTATGTAGAAGCTGAAAAGTGTGTGGTTCATCTCCTACTGAAATATTGTTGCTACACTACGTCAAAAAGTGGCTTTGGCCACGGTTTTTTTGATAACGCATAGCCACTGTCTTGAAAAAAACGTGGCCAAAGGTAAGAAACACTAGTTTTAGCCACACATATTTTGTACCCGTGGCCAAATATATAGCCTTTGGACCCTTTTAGCCACGTATTTTTTGTTTATGTGACAACAACAATCAGGTGCAGTGGCTTTAGCCACTGTTTTACAAAAACATGTGGCACTTAATTGTCATACTTAAAAAAAGAGTGGCGAAATGCACCAAACGGCCACAGAATTTTTACGATTTTTTATTCGTGTGACCAAAAAGGAATGTATGGCCACACTTAAATAATGTTGTGTGACGGAAGAGTAGATTTTATTACTTAGTAAATTAAAAGAAAACAAAACTATTAAGTATATATTATGCGTGGCTAAATGTGAGCAATGGCCACGCTTTTTACTTAGTTATGTGGCTAAAAGCTAGTACATATGGCCACTGTTATTAGGTTGTGTGACTAAATATTAGATGACTAATGGTCACGGTAGGTTTTGAGTGACAAAAAGCAATTACCTATGGCCACATATATTAACCGTGACTAAATGGTAGGTTGTGAGTGACAAAAATCTATTTTATGGTCACGGTAAAATATTAAACACGTGGCGAAAGGAGAAGATTTGTGTTTATATGTTTATCATTTTTTATTATCTTTTAATATGGCCACTCATATTAAACATTGGTTGCCTGACAAATTATGACAAATGGTCATGGTATATTAATTTTAGGTGGCTAAAAGAAGACCAACAGTCGAAGGCGCTTGTAATCATCATTACTATTTCATTTACTTTTTCATTTACTTTATCGGTCTTATCTCCATCTACCACGCCCCTCGATTATCGATATATATACTTATCTCTGTATCAGTTTTGATCATCATCTCCACCATGCCCCTTTTCTCCTAGTCTCCCTCTCTCTGTTTTTCGTCCATCATCGCCGGTAAAAAAATGTGGAATTGGTGTCATCCGTATGTGGAAAACGGTAAGTTATCATCTTCACCACTGAAGTTCGATTGAAAATTTCCTCTCAGATTTGGTAATTTTTTCTTATGCAGGGAAAGATTGCGCTCTGTATCTCCTGGGAGCAGATTTTAAGTTATTGTGGAAACCATGGAGACGAGGAGTCTCTAATGGTTCATACAAATGCTTTACTGAGAGCATATTTTAAGTTATTATATAATTTTATAACAATCAGCAGTAAGGGCCCATGATGAGGTTTGCATGCCCTGTTTGTTGCAACCCTAAACTTGACCAAGGTAATTGATCTCACTACCCTCCTTTCTTTCTTTTACTCATTCCTTGATTAATTAATGTGCTTGATAAATTATGATTTATTATTGTTATTAATAATAGAACTAACTTTAGTTGCAACATGGGGTGGTACCAATCAGTCAAATGGCTGGTTAGATGAATCTGAGGATACAGATCACCAGCATGCAGCCCCGGATAACGATGTTGGATTATGGAAGGGGAACGATATAGGAGAGGTAGCAAAAGAGATGCTTCTTCACCATTTTCAGTTCCCTCAGCCCCGGACAATCTATGTAGTGCTTTACTGAGAGCAGATTTTAAGTTATTATATAATTTTATAACAGTCAGCGGCAAGGGCCGGCACATGTTGAGGTTTGCAGCACTTGTATTGTCCAGGTGCTTCTCTCCCTTCTGGCCCCACGAACCCGATTTCTTTCAGCCACTTCTTCACCATTTTCAGTTGATCAGAAGCAAGTGCATGTGAGAAAGCAGCAAGTAGCCGTTATATGTGGCTAAAACACAAATATACGTGACCATATAATACCAAATGCCACACTTTTTATATTTTATCGTGGCCATTGCCACCCTTTGGTCACGCGTATTGGGACAAAATATCTGATTTCAACTACCTTTTGGCCACTTTTTTTTCTTTCCAAATATATGTGGCTAAAAGACAAATATACGTGACCATATAATACCAAAGGCCACACTTTTTATATTTTAACGTGGCGGTTGCCACCCTTTGGCCACGCGTATTAGGACAAAATATCTGATTTCAACTACCCTTTGGCCACTTTTTTTCCCCAAATATATGTGGCTAAAACACAAATATAAGTGACCATATAATACCAAAGGCCACGCTTTTTATATTTTAATGTGGCCGTTGTCACCCTTTGGCCACGCGTATTGGGACAAAATGTATGATTTCAGCAACCCATTTGGCCACGTTTTTTCATATCATATGTGGCTAAAAGACAAATATACGTGACCATATAATACCAAAGGCCACACTATTCATATTTTCACGTGGCGGTTGCCACCCTTTTGCCACGCATATTGGGACAAAAATTATAATTTCAGCAACCCATTTGGCCACATTTTTTATAACATATGTGGCTAAAACACAAATATACGTGACCATATAATACCAAAGGCCACACTTTTGATATTTTAACGTGGTCGTTGCCACCCTTTGGCCACGCGTATTGTGACAAAATGTATGATTTCAGCAACCCTTTGGCCACGTATTTTTATAATGTATGTGGCTAAAACACAAATATATGTGACCATATAATACCAAAGGCCACGTTAAACAAACACATGTGGCCGTTGGGACCCTTTGGCCACGCTTTTCGGAAGAATTGTTTGATTACAACAACAAATATTGGTACCTTTTAGCCACGCTTAACGCTTATAGGTGGCTTCAGCCACTGATATTGTAACGTGGCCGTAGGGTACATATGGTCACGGGACCTATGGTGTCGATTGGAATGAAAAAAAAATGTGACCAAACACCTTTTGTCACGTTTTTTTTTTCGTGGCCAAAGGTGAATTTTGACGTAGTGCTAGTATTACTGTCTTAATAAAGTCAAGTCCCTATTAAATTGGTTCCCTTGCTCTTTAGTAATGTCTATATTTAAGGATCTTTTTGCTTTGTCTCATGTTTTCTTAAAAAATGCTCCACAAAATTGCTATTTGGTTTAGTAGTTCAAACACAGAGGGACCAAGATATTATTGCAAAAGTTAAGCAATCAAATGGCTGCCGATCAAACTTTGTAGCTTTTAGAAGCAAATTAATTCTTTTGTAATCCATGAGTATTAAATTGTACATCTGATGTTTCTTATGTCCAATTTTGAATTGCTCCAGTTTCTACTACAACATGTCTCAATGTTGCTACTTTCAGATTAACACAAACAAGATGATGACCCGCCCGCGCGTTGCAGCGGGCCATCATCGACTTTGTTGTTCGCCTGTTAGTTCAATTGTTGAGTTATGTCTTATGCATTGTCGTAACACTAATCTTCCATTCACAAAAAGTAGTTGGTGCTGCAGTTCTTAAGAGCATCCTACTGCCATTAATGTTTCATTTACAAAGCATGTCTACTGCTAGAGTTTTCAAAAGTTATCCTAAGGGGTTAGTTACTTCACAAAAGATTTCTTTGATGTAGTTGCCACTATTCAGGAATACAAAAGAGTTGTTCATTTTTAGAAGATTCAGAGCCTGTGACTTTATCTTCCTTCAGTTGCAGCAACAGAAGACATTGAGCATCCTTCCTATTATGTGTCCAGTCTTATCTTCTTAGGGGTTGCTCGATCCTCATCTGAATAAGTACATCTATTTTGCGACTGTTTTTTATTATCTGTTTAGTGTAGTTTTTGGGTTTAGTATGAACCTGTTATGTCTTCAACTCTGCTTCTGATCATTTTCCTCGCAAGTGTAACTGGTTCTAATGATGTGAGAAGCAAGTTTAAAGAAAGTATATGACACTTTCAGTTTATTTGCACGTGTAAAAGAAATTACATCACACATTTAGGTTTCTAAACTATAGAAACCAACCGATAAATCCGTAAACGTATACACATTATAAACGACATAGAGTATGTCTAAACCTTATGAAGTAGCATTCACTTTAGCAAATGATATTTAGTTCATACATCTTGCTTTAATTTAAACCGTACAGATTTGTAAACAAATTGATCCCCAAACTACATAAAGCTAAGACTCAATAACTACACAAACATGCTCAACTACACCTATAAACGTAGCACATGGAGAGCAACAACACAAACACAGTTACACACACAACTGGTGTGCACAAAAATAAAACGACTTCTACTACTTGTTAAGTAATTAGACGGAAGCACAAACAACAAAAGCAAAGAACAAACAAAATCCATCACTTAACTCAGGGCCGGCTGGGAGGTGGCGCAGCATCAGCCACCGAGCCGGGCCCAAAAGGTTAAGGGGCACCAAAATCGTTTTTGAAGCCGTGGTTATATAGTGTGTTTTCTAAGGTATTAACTAAAAAATTGGTAGATCAATTGGTCAAAAGTCTTTCTACTTAAAGGGGAGACACATGTTCAATTCTTGTAGCTAGCATATTTGTTTTCTTTTCTTTTATGGATTGCTTTTAATAAATTTTTTTTTGAGTGATTATTGATTTAGGGGCCCAATTTTTTTTCTTGTGCCGGGCCTAAAATCTCTTGACCATTCTCAAGGACGGCTTAAGAGAAAGAGACACGGAACTACACAACTTTACAAACAGCCAACTAAAACTACAAAGCAAGAGAAAAACCTTATGCACATAGAAACTTCATAAACACAAAGACATTAACACGAACAACTGGTGTGCACCAAAATCAAACTATTTCTTGAACCTGTCAGGTAATTACATGAGGCATAAACAACAAAAACAACGAAGGACATCATAATACAGAACCAAAATTAAAGAAAACCCCCCAAAAAAACGCATCCACCAACTGAAAATCAAACATGCAGGCACAGAAAAAAATCAGACGGAGAAAACAAAGATAAACACAGTCTAAACTCAAAATCAAACATGCAAACAGGAAAAACATTAATAAACTAAAAGAAACGATGAACATACCTTTGGAGACGACACAAACGAAACGAAAGCAACGGCTCAATCTTAAACTGCAAAAAAGGAAACAAAAAAATGAAATAAGAAGGCCAAAACCATCGATCAACAAAATCAAACAAAAAATGAAAGAGAACTGAAGAAAGACACCTTCCATAATCGGAGGAAGGGAAGAAGAGATTGTGGACAGTGAAAAAGAGAAAGAGAGTGGAAATAACAAAAGAAAAGTTTTTCTCCACCATAGCACAATAAGAAACACGTGTAAGCCATCAGAAAACCTAAGTGTGCAAAATCAACAACACGTGTAGATGCTCAGGTAAAACAACTGTTAAAAAGTAATAAAAAATAAAGAGAAAGCAAGGAGCAGAGATAAACAAAGAAGTGTACTAAAAAATTAAAAACAAAGACAAAAGGACCAAATGTGTAAAAACAATAAAGTCGTGTGGCCAAAGAACAAAAGCAACAAACATTACTGTGTCTTTCCAATTGGAATTGTAATATATATAATACATAAAAAAAAATTATGATATGGTGAAAAAGCATACTATCAATTAACAGTTAGTGCTTCATATATGGTTAACTGATTGAATTTAGAGGTCTTTTAGGGATACTATACTTTCATCTGATGTTTTATGTTTTTAGAGACAATAATTACTTGGCCTTTATTAAATGTTTTGCTGTGTCCGTAACCTATATCCATACATGTTAGCTTAATTCAATATAGGTTAGATTAATTTTTAATGCTACTCTTTTCTTTTGGTGTTTTGCTGTTGTTTGTCCAAGTGCATGTACTATTTTTGTTTGTGAAGTAGTTGTTCTAAGTTATCTTTTACTTATGATTTTTACACATGTTTAGGATCATGTTCGAGTACATTCTTGCAACTTTGTATATATCCTAGGGTCTAATTGTCCATGCTTTTAGATTGTTTTCAAGTTTATTTTGCTTTTCATCTTTACATGTGTTTAACTTTCTATTTGTTTTATATAATCAGCCTGAGCTCTATTAGTCGATGTGTTGGTTCATTGTGCTTTCAAGATTCAGAGTTCCATGATATTTTTTGTCTCTATTTTTTTTAATTTACAAAACGGCTTATTCTTTCTGCAAATGTTATCCTTTTTCTGTCCTTACTATTGACTTCGTGAGGCTAACTTTGTATATATTACATTTAGAATTCAAAAGGAATAGAAACTTTTACACTTTTATAATTTGACCACTACTATTTTTAATTTTATATTTTGACCAGGAAAATAGTTTTAAACTTTTAGACTTTGGTCACTACTGTTTTTTAGTTTTATATCTTGACCATGAAACTTTTAGGGTTTTATATTTTAATCACGAAAATAGTTTTACACTTTTAGACTTTGGCCACTACTTTTTTTAGTTTTATATTTAAACCACGAAGCTTTTAGACATTTACATTTTATACCCTTTAACTTTTATGAGTTTTCGACTTTGGTCAATACTTTTTTATAGTTTTATACTTTGACCATATTAAAACGTTTTTTTACTTAATTGACGAGTAAATGGGTGGCCCATCGCAAAGCACGGGTGGGTCACAAGATCAAATAAAACTGAACCACACTGTCTTTGCAGGCCCGCCACAACGTGCGGGCGGGTCTGCAACTTGTTATATATATATATATATATATATATATATATATATATAGGGTTAGGTTCAAATGATAATTTTTTATTCTGAGAACTTTTGAGAACCAAATCTCAACCACTAATTTCAGGTGGGGACCACTATAATCCATGGAGGGTTTTCCATAAATATAAACTAGTGGTTTAGAATGGTTCTAAAAAATTCTCAAAACCAATTAGTTCTCAGATGATCATCTCCATATATATATATATATATATATATATATATATATATATATATATATATATATGGTAAGGATCATGCGAAACACTTTATATTGCGAAACCGTGACGCGAAAACCAATATTAAAACTTACATAACTTCTTCATACGTTAATGCTTTTTCATAAAATGCGCACCAAAAGTCTTAGAATTACGCTATCTCTGGACAAAAAACGAATTATCATGCGAAAAAACACTCCTTATGTTAAAAATATATTAAAACACTAAAACATTATGCTACTAATGATAATGAAACATAGTGCACATGCGCAACTGATGGGATTGTATTTTATGAGATTCTATATATTTAATTACTGATTTTTATTGCTTTAATCATTCTAGGATCCTGTCACTTCCGTTAGTTTTGTGTTTGTCAGGAATGATCAAAGAATGGTGAAGAATGAACGTTTTAAAGAATTAAAGAAAAAATCTGGTTGCAGGATGTCTCGAGGGTCGTGACACGGAAGAGCAATTTCTGTTGAGACCCGACGCGTGTCAAGATAAAAATATCGAGCAACTGCAGGCCTCGAGGGTCGTGAGACATTTGGCAAAATCTGTCGAGACCCGCGACGGGTGCGCAAATCCGGAAAATTTGAGATTTTTTGTTATTTAAAGACTTAGGGTTGTGGTTTTGAGATATACTTCGAATTTGGGTTTCTCTCTAGGCGATTTTGGGCGATTTTTCTCTGGAGAATCAAGAATCAAAGCATCCGGAAGTCATTGATCTTGGTTTGTTTCCATGTTTTTCATTATTGAACTTGTTATTGTTTTGATTACGATGTCCGGCTAATTCCTTCGTGACTACTTTGGGTGAAGGGTTAGTTAGGGTAGTTTTGAAACTAGGGTTTTTATGTTATGGATGTGATTTGAGGTTGTGACACTCATTGATCTTAGTGTTTGTTTGTTTTGATTGATTTCTTGTTATTATCGTATGCGCCCCCCGCTCCCGGACTACCTTTCTAAGCATAGCTCTAGGACTATCCTAAGCAAGTACGTGGTGACTAGTAATTAGGTTAATCAAACTAAATAAGGTTATGTCTATGTAATTTCCAGAATAGAAACCCGAAGTGATAAACTAGTTACCTAACAACCTGAATCCTAAAGTGGTTACCTTTGTCATCTTCGGATAATCCAATTAGTGATAAGTTTAGTAATCTTGGTTTTGTTATTCCATAGTTTGTTAGTTTAAATCAAATTCAATCAAAAACAGTTAAGAGGCACCTTTTCAATTTCAGGAATTTAGGTTAATTTAGTTAGTAATTCAGCCAGTTAGCGAATAACCATAGATTCCATTGGTTCGATACCCTAGCTTACCACTACTGCAAATTTAAATTAAGTTGGGGATTTGTAACAGTCTCGACAAACTGTTATCAGCAACATATAATTAAAAAGTTAAAAAATGTTAATTTTTTTCTTTAGATCTAAAGATAAGACAACTATAGGATTTATGGTGCAATTTTTTTTAAAACTATTAATGTATACCACATATATGAGGTTTTTTTTGGTGTGAGGCACATGCGCATCATTCAAAAAAACATAAAAAACATAAAAAAAAAACACAAAAAAAATAATGACGGAAATTTAACACATATGGTGCGACTTAGAAAAAAATATCAACTCATACTAAAAGTTAATTTTTTGGTGTAATGCACATGTGCATCACAAAAAAATAAAAAATAAGAAACGTTAATTTTCTTTAGTTTTTAATAGAATCAAAGATAACATAATTATAAGACTTTTGGTGCAATTTTTTTAAAAAAATATTAACGTATGAAAAAGTTATTTAGGTTTTAAGATGGTTTTCGCGTTTTCGTAAAATAAATGTGTTTTCGCATGATCCTTCCCATATATATATATATATGTATATCTATATCTTGTTGGGTTATATAACAAAT